>JAPFRF010000007.1:91296806-91411806 GCA_029282475.1 Phrynocephalus forsythii
GCCAGCAGATCCCTGGAGACCGCAACAACAAAAGCAGCCAGAAACTGAATTTATCTGCTTTTGACTTTGGCCAAAGATACATTTTGAAGGACTCGCAAGGCTTCACAGTAGGCTAAATTTACACATCGCAATAAGCCATGGTTTGTGTGGACTGTGGTTTGAGCCTCAATCCATGTGCAGTAAGATCTCCATATCCACTGGGGAATGGTTCCACGACACCCCATGAATACTGAAAACCATGAATAATAGCCAACAATAGGTAGGTAGGTAGGTAGGTAGGTAGGTAGGTAGGTAGGTAGGTAGGTAGATAGATAGATAGATAGATAGATAGATAGATAGATCCCATGGATTAGGGCACCCTAATGTATTCCCCCAAAAGTCATCTTCTCCATATCTGACTTGCATATCTTTGGCTCTTTGGCCAGCCCCCGTTTTGTCATAGGCTGTTGGGTTTGTCACAACAAATCACAGTTTAAACAAGCCAGAGTTTATAAGCCTGCAACAAGCCCTGAGTGTAGATTTATTTATTTATTTATTTATTTATTTATTTATTTATTTATTTATTTATTTATTTATTTATTTATTTATTTATTTGTTTGTTTGTTTGTTTAGCTTGTTTGCCTCCCACTACCCAAAGGTCTCTGGGCAGCTCACAATCAAAATAAACAATTCAGACAATTAAAACATCAAAATTGCAATATAATTAAAACAATAAAACATTTAAATACAATAAATACAGTACATTAAGATACTACACTAAAATCGCCATCAGGACCCACAATAATCAATTTAAAAACTTCTGGAACAGGAATGTTTTTACCTGGCACCAGAATGTCATCAACGTTGGTGCCGGGCAGGTCTCCCTTGGGAAGGCATTCCATAGCTTGGGGGCAGCTGCCGAAAAGGCTCTGTTCCTACAAGCCATCCCTTTCACCTCCTTGAGGGATGACTCTTTCAGGAGGGCCCCCTGGCTAGATCTTAATTGCCAGGTAGGTTCATATGGAAGGAGGCGGTCCTTCAGGTATCTAGGTCCTAAACCGTTTAGGGCTTTATAGGTCAAAACAAGCACCTTGAATTGGGCTCGGGCAGCAACTGGTAACCAGTGAAGGCTATACAGAATCGGTGTGATGTGTTCCTTGGTGGCCCTGCCACTCACCAGATGTGCAGTACAATTCTGAACCAGTTGCAATTGCCGGTCTGTCTTCAAAGGCTGCCCCACGTAAAGTGCATTGCAATTTGGGATGTTACCAGTGTATGCATAACTGTCACGAGGCTCTGTTCATCCAGGTAGGGACACGGCTGGTATATTTTCTGCAGCTGAAGAAAGGCACCCCTGGCCACCGAGTCCACCTGGGCTTCCAGAGTTGGACCAGGATCCAGGGGCACGCCCAAGCTACGGACCCCATCCCTTAGGGGAAGTGCAACCCCGTCTAGGACAGGGAGATGGCCCTCCAACCTGTCTGGTGGAGCACCCACTAACAGCACTTCCCTCTTGATGGTGGTTTGGAGCTAGTGAGCAAATCATGGCTTGTTAACGTAGGTCGGTCAGCCTACCCCAACAAAGCCAGATGTTACAAAATCACACTAGGGCCTGTTGAAACATGCAGATGTGGTGGAAGACCTGAGAAAGGGCTCATTGCAGAATCCATTGGGACAGCGCAGAATGTAGGACCTCCATGTTGGCCCTGAGGATCTCTGAACCTGGACGCAAGCCAGGTGGGTACATCCTGCTCCAGTTACACAGATGTATGAACATGCATGAGCACTGCGCCTCTTTAAAAGAGGTTTGTCAGGAACCATGTTTGTAGCGCTGCTAATTACGCACACACAGAGTTTTGGAGTACAATCATCTCCTGCTCCCAGGCTGCATCTCTCTGTGCGTGGGTGTGTCTGTGTGTGTGCGTGTGTGAGTGAGTGAGTGTGGGGGAGTGTCTCTGAGCTGCACCTGGGACCCAAGGCTCTTTATTGGTAACAGTAAACAAGTACACACGGGGTGGAGAGAAGCATTGACAACAGGACAGAAGAAGGATCGTCTTTGGTCACATATGCATTCCATTGGTGGGGGGAGTATGCACCCTTATCTAGGAGGAAATGCTGGCTAGCGAAGACTCATTGATAAGGGAGAGAGGAAGGAGCTTTGGGCTGGTCACAGACCAGATATGCCTGATATCTGATATCTAGAATTGCCATCTGTTTCCCTGGCCTCTTGAGCTATGGCAGGTCCAGGTCAGCTTAACCACACACTGGGTTTCCTGCTTGCTCTATGGACATGTTTGTCCAAGGCCTAAGGCTGCCTCAGTGCTGCCAGGTTATTTCAGGGTTCAGAGCCTATTGGGGTATGGAATCCCCACACATCTTAGACAGGGCTGGACTAACTGGGGGTACTGATTATGATGACAATGTCCTGGGGACCATGAGGGAGAAGGTACAGCTGAGCCATCAGTTAAAACCTTCTTAACTGTTAGAGCAGTACAACAATGGCAGCAATGACCTCAGGAGGTCGTGAGGGCACCAACGGAAGAGGCGTGCAGCAGGAAATTGGACAACCCCCTGGCAGGGATCCTTTGATTTGTATTCCTGCGTCATGCAGAGAGCTGGACCCGGCGACCTTCTGAGCCCCTTCCATCCAACTCTATGATTCTCTGTTTCTATGGCTCGCAGCACACCTGCAAGCCACCAAGAGACATCCCTTTGCTCCTACCAGTAGAGAACCCTGGAGTGGATCAGCTGTTAGTCTTCTGGAGGGCCTCTGGTCTTACGAAAATTAATCTCCAGGCTACCGTCTTTTATTTTTCATTCTGCTTATCTCAGAACCCAAGACATCTGATACAGTGAAAGATGGATCCCGATAGCTGGCTAGCTTTCATCTTTTTCTGCCATTGGGGAGAAAAAGGAAGGGTCATTAATTCAGTGGGAAAACTCCTATTTTGGCTTCAGAATATTATCTGGGCATCACTAGTTAAGCAGGACCAGGTGGCAGGTGGCAGGAAGAGTGCTTTTCTGCTGATGACAGGGAAAGAGGAAGATTTGGAGGAAATGGGACGAAACCCTCCTTTCCAATGATGTGTGTGTGTGTGTGTGTGTGTGTGTGTGTGTGTTTAGATGTGCATGTTTTCACCTTGGTCTTTCCGATCCTGTCTCGGATGCATGGCTCCTTCATCCACTTTTCTCGATCTCAGATGGACAATAGACTATTTTGACATTTCGGTCCCTTGGTAGGTTTTTCAGAGGCATGATAGAATTCAAAGTTGGTGTTTCTTTTATGGTGCTTCTTTGTGGGCAGAATGCTCCCAGCCCTGTTGGCATCCAAGGGAAATTGTGTTAAGTTCTTAACTTGAATATATCTCAAATGTTCTGGGCTGTATATTGTCCCTCATTATTGTAAGCCACCTTGGGTCCTTTTCCAAGGAGAAAGGTGGGATAAAAATATAATCAATCAATCAATCAATCAATCAACCAATCAATCAATAATGTGCAGGTGGCACTCCTAGATGTGCACCCAGGAAAATGCTCAACCAGAACCTCATTAGTTTGCACAGTTTCCCTTACACGCATGTAAGTCATCAGGAGAATTCTGTGTCTAGGACTTCCCTCTGTTTCCTTTGCTGGCCAGATTAGACTTTGGTGAACTGCTGGATAGGCCAGTGGCTTTTGTCTTTGGTTGCAGAGACAGAGGTTGAGAGTTCGATTCTCCACTGGGCCTCCTTGACAGGGGCGGAACTCCGTGATCCATCGGGTCCTTTGTAGCTCCATGGCTCTATGATGATCATGAAGAAAAGTTATTCATGGGACTACAACTCCCAGAATCCCCCAGCCAGCTCCAAATTCTTAGTTCATAGGTGAACTTAGTGTTGGCCTTGTGCTAAAAAGGCTAATAACTAGACCTGATGATACGTTGCAATGCTCTATATTTGTTTTCTTGTCCCAGAATCATATGCAGATTAAACATATCAATGATTAATCCCAAGGTAGTTTCAAATGCAAGAGATTCATTGATAAGAGCTCTCTCTCTCTCTCTCTCTCTCTCTCTCTCTCTCTCTCTCTCTCTCTCTCTCTCACACACACACACACACACACACACACACACACACACACACACACACACACACACACACACACACACACACACACACACACACACACACACACACACACACACACACACACACACAACCATCCTTGGTTTGATCATTAATTACTCCTGCTAATGAGCAAGGATAGCTAAATGCAGCTCTCCTGTGTAAATAATTAGATTCGAACGTCAAAATACACATTTCTAGGGTCCATCCCCCCCCCACACACACCCAAATGCTGTGCTTTTCTTATTCCTACAGGGTTGGCAATGAAATCAGCTGGCTGTTTTAATTAGGCCCATCTTGGTCAGATACTGCAAATAAGTTGATTCCACCACTCCCCATCGTGTGATTGGGAAAGATCTCTGTGTTGTCCAGTCTGTGATTCTTCCCAAGAGGAAGAGGGGCTCATTAATTCTATGTCTGTCAAATGTTTACCTGGGAAAATACAGGAAGGTAGGTGGGGACAGCTGATGGGTTGGCTTACAAAGTGGTCTCCGAGTGAGCCGATAGCCCATTTCTTGTTTCGTAGCAGAAGCTATTAATCCCTGATAAATGGACTCCGGAAGGCATGTTTGGTGCTCTTCAGATTCAAACCCGGCAAGTTTTAGAGCAACAGGGTTTATCTCTGCGCTGCCAACCTGCTGGGGAAATCCTAAAGTGTCCTGCAGACAAGGAAGGGGAGGAAACCCATTTGAGTTAATAACATTAAAGTAACTTCCTACAGCAAATGAGTGCTAAGAACTGATAGGAGATTACAACCCAAGAAGAAGGATTTTGCAGAGCATTTTGATAAAACCAGGCAAAAGATTAGGAGTAGGACACCCAGCTGCGGATGGCATTACCCTAAGTTGGCAAAATATTAAGTTTCGGCTGCCTGTCCCCACGGAACGCAGTGGAAGCACCACGTAACACTCAGTGTATTTAGCAGCCTTGCCTCCATTTGTTCAGTGTTTCGTAAAGCAGGTTGATTGGTTCCTGCATGGCAGGGGGTTGGACTGAATGGCCCTTGAGGTCTCTTCCAACTCTATGATTCTATGATTCTATGATTCCTTTGCAGTCTTTGCCAATTCAAGGACCTGGATTGAACCCAAAATAGAATATTGAAGCAAAACATGGGTATTTGAGAAGGAGCTCAGGTGACAAGCCCTGATGGGGATGTGTAATCTCCAGGCTTAAAAAGAGGGTACTTCAAAAGCCAGATGCAGAGGAGTGGTATCAGGAGACAGATATCGAGTCTCATGCGCTCCCAGATGCGTTTGGTGGGGCCACTGTGAGATCATAGAATCATAGAATCATAGAATCATAGAGTTGGAAGAGACCTCAAGGGCCATCTAGTCCAACCCCCTGCCATGCAGGAACCCCAGCACAATATTTCCAACAGATGGCCATCCAGCCTCTGCTTAAAAACCTCCAAAGAAGGAGACTCAACCGCACTCTGCGGCAGCATATTCCACTGCCGAATAGCTCTAACTGTCATGAAGTTCTTCCTAATGTTCAAATGGAATCTCTTTTCCTGTAGTTTGAAACCATTGCCCCGAGTCCTAGTCTCTGAAGCCATGGAAAACAAACCTGTTCCCTCTTCAATATGACATCCTTTCAAATATTTAAACATAGCTATCATATCCCCTCTCAGTCTTCTTTTAGAGAGACTGGAAGCTGGACTAGATGGGCCTTTGGCCTGATCCAGCAGGGCTCTTCTTATGCTCTTATGCTCTTATGAGCTGTTCTACAGTGAACCAGACAAATAGTCAGTGGAGATGGGCTGCTTCGGGATCAGCACTGTTGATGAAGATTTTACAGGAGCTCTCCAAGGTCCTGAAACTAGTTTGAGGGTAATATATTCAGCACTTGGGTGTCATTCCAGCAAGGTTTAGATTAAGATCCAGAACACATTGCCCATCCCACTGACCCTGAAGCCACCAGCGTTGCTGTGGGCATTAACAGGCAATCTGTTTCTAATCAATTTTGAGCAGCGCTGTGGAAGTCTCTGCTGAGATTCCCCTTTCCATAGCAAACACACCGACCGGCCCAGGTGGACTCCATGCCATGTCATGCAGAAGACCTTACACTAATGAATGGCTTTTTTTGCATGGGAGCAGTGACAGAGCAGGCCCTCTTGCTTCAAAATGTCTCGCACATTCCCTGGAGAACAGCTGAGGAACGGAGTTTTTCATGCCAAGATGCTATTTCTCAGGATAGAGGAGATGTTTAGGGAGGAGTGTTCCACAAGGCAGCAACTTTGCCTTGTGATTCAGCCCTTTTAAGCTGCTCATTATCATAGAATCATAGAACAGTGATGTTGGACGAGGCTTCTAAGGCCATCAAGTCCATCCCCCTGTTTGAGGCAGGAATACAGTGTTGGAGCGCTCACCACCTCTAGAGGCCTTTGGTTCCATTGCCGTACGACTCTAACAGTCAGGAAGCTTTTCCTGATGTTCAAACCTCCTTTTCCTTCCTTATTCTGCTACAAGCATGGGATGGGGCTTCAGATCCAGGAGATGTATCTGTAGCCAGGATGGAAAGAAAGGTCACTACTGTCCAAGCCCTCAGCCTTTTGAGCTGTTTCTAAATGAAGAAGCACCATGGTGAGGAATTTCAAATCATGCAAGATTTTTTTTTGTTTGACTCCAGCTGGAAGAATAAGTCCCTAACTCCAACCCTAACCCCCAGTCCCCAAAATCTCTCTAATTTACAAAAGGTATCTATGTGCGTGCTTTACCTTTGAGAAACAAACCAGACGCATACAAACAAGCGGAATGGACAGATATAGGCATGGGATTTTCAGAATGTGTGGGCAACAGACCCCAGAGGTCTGCAGGAATTCACAGAATCAGACAGAATCTATAAGGCCATTGACCCCAACCCATCGCTGCTCATAAGAACCTAAGAAGAAGAGCCATCATGCTGAATCAGGCCAACAGCCCATCTAGCCCAGCTTCCTGTATCTCATAGTGGCCCCACCAGATGCCTCTGGGAGCGCCCAAGACTAGATATCTGTCTCCTGATAACACTCCCCTGCATCTGGCCCTTGAAGTATCCCAGTTTTAAGCCTGGAGATGACACATCTCCATCATGGTTTGTAACTTTTCCTCCAGGAATCTGTCCAATCCCCTTTTGAAGGCATCGAGGCCAGATGCCATCACCACCTCCTGTGGCAGGGGGTTCCACAGACTACCAACACGCTGGGTAAAAAAATATTTTCTTTTGTCTGTTCTTACTCTCCCAGCCCTCAATTTGAGTGGATGTCTCCTAATTCTGGTATTTTGTGAGAGGGAGAAGAGTGTCTCTCTATCCACTTTACTCATGCCCTGCATTATTTTGTATGTCTCAATCCTATCCCCCCCCTCAGGTGCCTTTTTTCCAGACTAAAGGGCCCTAATGTTTTAGCCTTTTCTCATAAGGGAGGTCCCCCAGCCCAGTAATCAGACAAGACTCAAAATCAAAGCAGGCAAGACTCAAATTCAAAGCAGATTTGACTGATGATTGTACAATTTGCTCCTGAATGCCTCCAGCATTGGAGCCGTCACCACCTCCTGAGGTCACTGGCTCCATTGTTGTACTTCTCTAACAGTCAAGAAGTAGCTCCCCCTCCCCCAATATTCAGCTGAAATCTGGCTTCCGGCAGCTTGAGCCCATTATTATGTGTCCTGCACTCTCAGCCAAATGTCTGGGGGCTTTAATGAACCAATTACATCCTGACAGTTGTTTTCAGTTTCTTAAAGTAATGAACTCAGACTCTGGCAGCCATTTTCTACCGGTGGAGAAAACAGAGAAATGGAGAAGCAGGGCTAAGCTGGTTCTGATGTTTTGTGATGACCACACGGCTCAACCCCCTTTTTGCTTTGATGGAATTGTGAAGATAAGAAGAAAGAGCCGGCATTTCCCCAGAGACCTGGAATGAGGCACAAGAGCAATCAACATCAAAGGGCAAGACTGCATCCACTAGGTAATATAACTTTAATTCAATCCGATTCCAATTGGCAAACTTAGGTGGTTACTTCACATCCTTCCTCGAGCCGAGGTGAACTTGCCTCCATGTTGAAATCGGTTTTCAACACGGATCGAGAAGTGGATTGAAAAGATTCCCGAGCTTCAGGACAGGAATCTCTCACCCCGCTTGGATCGCAGTTCAGGGGTCGTGGTCAGGGTGAACTCGGATTGACCCCACAAGGACGTGAGGTTCTGTTCCTTCGAACCGGTCTCCAGCAGGGCCACGAACTGCAGCGAGAGGGACGTGAAGTATTAGCCTATGTGGACTTACAATTTTTTTTACCCCAGTCCCAGAATGAAGCACATGGGTCCCCTGTATCAATTCTTTTCTCTACACCCCCACCCCCCACCCAGGCCAAAAGGGATTTGTATGTCTCATAGTGCCAAATGGAGCTGGGTAAGGGAGTGGGGTGTGTGTTATATGACCCATGTTCCTTTGTTTGAAGAATGGGTGTGTGATTTAAGAAGCAGCTTTTTACAACTGCCCTTCTTGCCTTTAACAAGACTCCTGCCCTGGCTGCAACATCACCTAGCCATGGACTTTAAGAACATCATCTAACCAAGGACTTTAAAAGTAACCTCCTGGTAAAGCACATCTTTTACCATATCTGAAGTTCTGGGACCTGCTTTGAAGAAGGGTGATTTACACTCAAAAGCTTGCAATGTTCCTTTTTTATTTTTAATAGTGGCCTATAAAGGTATCCCCTGTAACCTATTTTTGCAAAAGGATTACTAGTATTTTAAGAGGCCTCCTAGGCACATCCTAATGGGCAGCGAAAACCATACCCATAACCCCTTGCAACTCTCACACAGTTAGCCCTACGCCTCCATTTCCCCTCTCTTCTTTACAGAATGAAACTAGTTGCCAGAGTTTGAACCCACTAGCCTATGAACCTAAATACACCCGTCTGGACTTCAGATTCTTGACTGAAGCTTTGAGAAGACTGCCTGGGAGAATTCCAGCAGACCTCGGGGGCGGGGGGGCTGCAGAGATTCCGTGTCTCAATGCAGAAGGATCGATTGTTATTAAGACAGATGCAAAGAACCCATCCAGTGCTTCAAATTCATAAATAAGAATCGGTCTGCCTAGGTTTGTTTATTTATTTTATTTATTTGTTCATTTTTATACTGCCCGTCTTCCTGAAGGAACTCCGGGCGGCGAACAAAGAGGGCAAGAGAGGCCCAAAGGAAACAATACATCAGTTGAAGAGAAAATATATAAAAAATAAATTGAAGCAACTCATATAATTCTCAGAACTCCATCAGCTGCACCTTTCTGCACCAAAAAGAGCAGATTGGTTAAAAAAGGGTTTTGTTTGTTTTTAATTTGGCACAAAACATTGCCTGTGCCAATCACGAAAGGCAGGAAATTCTGCAGCATCTTTGTTAGCAAAAAGGTGGATTTTGCTGTTCCTCATCTTTGCCTGTGAACAAAGACAAGGGTATGTAATATCACATCACAGACTAAGATCAAGTGTAGTACAGTATCTCTAATCTGCATGTCATGTACCTGTTCAGATGATTGCCACCAGTATGTATATTACAGACCTCTTCACCACATAGTTGTTCCACACACAAAATCTTTTGGCAAGACCTTTTCTTGTCCGTGTGTCTTTATTTATTTACCAATGCCTTAGGAAATATATGGCATGTGGAGCCACTAGCAGGTAGATCAAAGCCAACCCTATCATCCTTATCTGATCTACATATGCTCGGTGGAGTGTGGTGGTTCTGAAATTCGTAGGGAAGTGAATCCGCTCCAGATTTTACTCAGAACTTGACAGGAGCTGTCAAAGACATTGAGCCCTATTCCCAACAGAGTTTCAGAACTTTGGAGAGTGCTTTTAAAATGCAATCCACAATCCCCCGTGGATTAATTTTAGGCATGCATTGCTGGAAGGGACCCTTGTGGAGAGTCAAACTTCCCATCCATCTGACTGCTCAGCCAGAGTTCTGAGCAGATCTATAATAACCATCCTAGCTCTGTAGGATTGGAAGAGACCTCACGGATCATGGAATCCACCCCCTGTCAAGGATGCCCAGGGGGGAATTGAACTCTCAACCTCTGGCTTTAGAGACCTAAACCAGGGGCCTATCCATTAGTTCATTACAGATAATCATTGTGATCATCAACATAGAACTCCGGGGTGGATTGGACCAGAGCCTCCTGGCACAGTGGTTAAATGCCTGTACTGCAGCTACAACTGCGCTCACGACCTGGGGTTCAATCCCAGGTAGCAGGCTCAAGGTTCACTCAGCCTTCCATCCTTCCGAGGTCAGTAAAATGACTACCCAGCTTGCTGGGGGGAGGCAATGTGCAGCCTGCATAATTAAATCAGAGAGTGATGCAAGCACTATGGGGTGGTATATAAGCAGAACATTTTGCTTTGCTTTGCTATGGGTCAGTCCAGCCCCTGTTAATGAGGCCCTCTGGTTCTGTCATCAGAAACCTAAACGAATGAGCTATCCAGCAGTTTGACACTTCAGCTCAGCTACCCGTGTCCATGAGCCTTCATCCAGTGGAATAGTGAAGTAATGCAAGAAACCGTTCAAATGTCAGTGACCTATAGATAATCCCCAAACACCATGATCAGATACGGTGAAGGACTGTTGCTACAAAACAGGAATGGAAAAGTGACTATGTAGACTTAAAGAAAATCTGGATTGTTCTGCGGGTTTGATTTGTCAAGAACCTGAGGTTTAGATAAAATATTTTTTTTAAGTAGAGAATAAAAAGGCACAATTTATGTAGCATCTTGAAGGCATGGTATTTATTTCAAGATGGCATCATATGCGACCACCCAGCAAAAGTATACTTTCTGTCAATCTGAGATGATAGCGGATGATCATAGTTTTCAAATACATAAGTGGCTGTTACAAAGATGACAGATCAATTCTTCCCTGTGGTTGCCAAGGGAGGGGGGAAATGGGAGGCGAAAGGTTTCTTTCTTAAGCCAGGAAAGCTTTTGGGCAGAATCGTTTAGGAGAAAACTTCCCGACAATGAGATCGGTAGTGCAATAAAAGAGAGTTCCGAAGGACGGGGCAGGTGGATTGTTTCGGAGAAAAGTTATAGAACAGTCTTGCCATAATGGCAAGACTGTTGTTGCTCGTAGGCTCCAGTGGAAAGGGTTTCGTGGCTGTTGGGGGCCTCAGCCTGCCGTAGGGGTGCAGGATCTTGTCACTTTGGCTAAACTCTGGATTGGACTTTCCCCTGCCATTTAATGTTGGGTAGGAGCCAGTCAGCCTGCTCAGGAACATTGAGAGGTTTCTGGAGCCAGGGATGTTGGCAACTCTTTGGGTCCATGTCCCAAGCCCAAATTCTTGGTACCAAGTCCCATGTTCAAGTCTGACCTTTTGGTATCAAGTCCCAATTCCAAATCTTTGGTTTCAAATCCAATGTTTAAGTCTTTGGTACAAAGTCCTACATCCAAGTCTATTGTACCATGTTCCAAGTCGGAGTCCTTGGTACCAAGTCTCAAATCCAAATATTTGGTCCCAAGTCCAAGTCTGACTCTTTAGTAACAAGTCCCAAATCCAAGTCTTTGATTTCAAGTCTGATGTATAAGTCTTTGGGACCAAGTCCCAAGTCCAAGTCTTTTGTACCAGGTCCCAAGTCTGAGTCCTTGGGACCAAGTAGCAAGTCTGAGTCCTTGGTATTAAGTCCCAGGTCCAAGTCTTTAGGACCAAGTCTAAGTCTGGAAAAAGCTGCCAAGAGGCCCTAATCACATCCGATCTCACCTGATTTCGGAAGATAAACAGGTTCAGCCCTGGTTAGTACTTGGATGGGAGACCACCAGGGAATACCAGGTGCTGTAGGCACCTGGAGTAGGAACTGGCAAACCACTCCAGTACTCCTGCCAAGAAATCTCCAGGACATGGGGTCACAAAGAGTCAGTCACAACTGTAACGACACAACACACACACACAGTCTGGAAAAAAGGTGTCTGAGGGGGAGAGGATTAAGACGTACAAAATAATGCAAGGCATGAGTAAAGTGGATACAGGGATGTTCTTCTCCCTCTCACAAAATACCAGAACTCGGGGACATACACTCAAATTGAGGGCTGGGAGAGTCAGAACAGACAAAAGAAAATATTTTTTTCACCCAGCGCGTTGTTAGTCTGTGGAACTCCCTGCCACAGGAGATGGTGATGGCATCTGGCCTGGATGCCTTCAAAAGAGGATTGGACAGATTCCTGGAGGAAAAGTCCATCACGGGTTACACACCATGATGGAGATGTGGAATCTCCAGGCTTAAAACTGGGGTACCTCAAGGGCCAGATGCAGGGGAGTGGTAGCAGGAGACAGATATCTAGTCTCATGCGCTCCCAGAGGCATCTGGTGGGGCCACTGTGAGGTACAGGAAGCCTGACTGGATGGGCCTTTGGCTTGATCCAGCATGGCCCTTCTTATGCTATATTCTTATGTTTACCCAACACAGGCACAGGAACTTGAGGGTTTTGAAATAAGGGTACAGTCAAGCTCAATTTTGTTGCACATAGCTTTGTCGTCAGTAAAATGTCTTGGAGAAAAATCAAGATAGCAACCCTGAGATGAGAGAAGCACAAATCCCCTGGAATCTTTTGCCTCCGTGCAGCTCGCCTTAATATCCCTCATGGAAAAGTAACAAATGCTTCTTATTTCCAGGCTTAACACCCCTTTTGACGGCTGTTCCTTTCCTTGCGCTGTGTCTTTGGTTCTTGCTCCATGAGGTAACAAGACAGATGGCGGCCATTAGCTCACTTCCATTCCCTCAAATTGGCGAACAGAGCCTTCTGAAACCAGCAGACACACACAAAAAGCGCTTTCATTGCCGCTGCAGAACGAGCCGTGGCCCGTCGTAGCGCCGCGGCATCGGGAGGCAGCCGTAAAGATGATGGATCTCTCTTCTTTCCAAAATTGTTGGGCTCCATTGCCCATCTTAGAGGTTGTCCCATTACCACCCCTTTGGCGTGTGGCTGGCGTCGATGACCAATCTGGAAGCTGTCGGGAGTTATGGAAGGCGTTCATAAACGCTGCCCGTTGAAGTTGTCCCTTTCCATCCGTCTGCTTGTTTACAGTCTTGTCACCAAAGAGATGGACACTGGGCTATGTTTTTTAACTCATAGTGGATGTGTGGGCTCGCTTCACCTGCTGGAGGCATCTTCGGAGGGAGGGGGCATTTATCTCTCTTTGAAACTCAATAAGGAAGCCTGAGTGGATGCTGCATTCCCAGTTGAGTAGAACTATTTTTCCCCCTTTCGTAAAAATGGCCTCAGCTATGTGAAGATGAAGTGAGGAGTTGCGGGGGGAAGCCAAGTGAACTGCTAGGTTCTCCCACCGCCTAGAATTGGAACGACAGTACATGATGATATTTCATCATTCCGAATCATTGTATCAGTTAGAATCACAATTCAAGTTGACCTTAGCAGATTGGGTAAGTGGGCCAAAAGAAACAAAATGAGTTACAACAGGGGAGAAACGTAAAGTTCTATATTTAACCGGGGGGGGGGGGGAGACAGAGGCACAAACAGAAGATGGGTAATCACTTATTATGCACGAGAATAACATACGGAAAGGATCTTTCAGGATATCTTCCCTTTACAACTGTTTGTTATTTAGTTTTATTTTATTTTATGTTGTTTTATTACCTATTTTATAGTTTGCCTTTTATTTGCATCTGCCATCTTGGCTTCTTAGGAGTACTGCCTTTCTTTTTGCATTTTAGATTTGTGGCTTGGGTTGTGTTCTTTATGTCTGCATACTTCTGAGAACAGCAGCACTTATTGGCAACAAGAACTGTTCAGACAGTGGAATGAACTAGATCCATAGACAGTGGACTACATTTCATTAGAGTTTTACAAACAAGGATGGGGGGGGTCTGTCACAGATGCTTCTGATGTAGATTTCCTGTACTGACAGGGGACTGGACTAGATGACCTCTTGGGGTCCCACCCAGCTCTTGCTGCTGTAAGATTCTATGATTCTCATTCTTGTGCAGTAGAACCAAAAAATGCAAAATGTTCCTTCTCGCCTGCTCAAGGAAGAGATAGTCTCTACTCACCTCAAATATATATTTTTTTCACCCGAGCCAGAAGGTTCAGCTGCAGATAGCACGAAACAAAGGTAGCTGCTGGTTTCTATCGTTCAATATTAAGATTTAGATGTATGCTATGATTCCTTGCATCTTCCAGAACAATCACCCAGGAGGCTCGTGAGTGTGTGCGCTCTGTTTTGCTTTTCAAAGGAAAAGGACATTCATTCTGCACATTTTGTACCAGTGGTGAAAACATTGATAGGGGTGTGTGGAAAGGAGGGAGGAATAGAACATTTTTGGTAGGGTTCATGGTGCCTCTTGGGTAATGCCTGAATATAATACTTTTTTTTGTGCATGTGCCAAAATCTAATTGTCTCTTCAGATGGATGTTCTGCTTCCTTTCGGAAGACTCCAAATCTCCTGGAATGCGACTCTAGATGGAAAGCACATGTGCACATTAGAGATGGGCACGACCCAGAGAAAATGGTGATTCATTTCATTTCATTTCATTTAAGGCTTCATTTCATTTCGTTTTTAATGAATTATTTTGAAAAAAATTCATTTTGTTGGTTCGTTGGTTCGTTATTCGTTTTTACCCGCTTTGCGCGATTTAATCCATTTGACCGCGTGCGGGCGTCCCACGCCCCAGACCAAATGGAAAACATTCAAAAACAAAACAAAAAAGTGATCTGAGAAAACACATAAATGGACGTTTTAAGCACTCCTCACCACCCTGCTAGGTAAGGACAACAGATAGCAAGAGGAAATGAATTCTCTTATCTAGAGAGAAATGATGACGCGGACTTAACTTATTACTCACTTTCCCAAACTTATTAGAGGCACACGGGCAGAATTTCCAGGGTCTGGAAGCATCTCAAGCTCTCTAGCATTCAAGATGGCGGACGGCAGCAGCCCTCTGGCGTTTTGGCACCTCAGCGCCTTGGGTTTTTTCTTGTCATTTTTCCTTTTGCTGCCGCGTGAACTAGTTCTTTTCTTTTTTTAATGCCTTTGGGTTCGCCAGGGCGAGCTGGGGAGCGGAGGATTTCCTTTTTCTATCCTTCTCCGGAGGTTTGAGCCCCCCTTGACGAGCCTCTCGCCGCACGCCGCGCCTCGTATTCCATGCCAGCTGCCGAACCAGCACTGGAGCCGCTAGCCGACCACCAGCTTCCGGGAGACGGCCGGACTATGCCGAGTCAGCGGAGCCCTCCCGCGGGAGCTGGCCGGACTTCGCTGGGCCAGCAGAGCCCGTTTTCCATCTATTGGGCTCGCTTTTTCCCGGATTAAGCGGGAGGAAAGCTATTTGTTTTTTCCGGCTTCTGGGAGTTCTCTCGCCCCCGAATCTTCCAGCCCTGCTCTCCCCTCGTGCCCCCGTGGTTCCCAGATTGCGATCGCCCGCCTGCAACGGCCTGGAAGGCTTGCAGAATGAGGCGGTGGCTGTCACCGTGGGTTTTTGCGGGAGAAGCGGAGGTTGACAGCCATTTCCATCTGCAGCGTGCGGCTCTTCAACCTGTGGGGACGTTTTCCATTTGTCTTGACCCATCGCTTGGGGTGCCGGATGAGGCTCTCGAGGTTCTCGGGCGACAGGTCGGTCGCCGGTGCTTGCGCTTCCGTGAGCCCCTAACCGGGTTGGGAACTCGGTGGCTTTCGCCACCAGAGATGGGCTCTTAACCATCTTAGCCCCTGCCTGTTGGAGACCTCTGTGGGAGCCGTAGTCCGGGCGGCAGACCGGCCGCAGTAGGGGATACTTTCCCTCCCTCTGTCTCCCCACTGGAAGCTCGGACGGCACTCTTCGGTGAGAACAATATGCTTCACCGTTGTATCTTCCGGAGACAGTTTTGGAACTGTCATTCTTCTGCGGGTCGCCCTATTGGATCCAACTATCGCTGGCTGGCTGCCTTGTCGGGCCGGGGGCTACTTTCGATCTGTCCCCCGGCACCAGGAAGAGCGGCGGCAACTCAAGGTCGAAGATGAAGCGCCGGGTGATGGGTCTGGGTGAATTTGGACCGCGGGTGGGCTCGTAGGGGTTAGGGGGGCTGTTGGACATCTTGGCCCATTGCTTCTTCCCCTCCCCCGCGGCTTCCCCCCATGCCGTAGCCTTATCTCCCTGGCCTTCCTGATAATCTTCTCTGTCCCTACTTCCACTTGGCCTTGGCTCCCTCCTCCCCCCTCCCTCTCTCCCTCCCCAGGTGTGCTCAATCTGCCCTGACGGTGGACCCATATTAGTGTTATTTTAATTTGATTTTGCTTATTTGTTTTGGTTGCTATTTTATTTTACTTTATTATTATTTATTATTATCATTATTATTATTATTTTCTTCTTCTATTGCTTGTTGTTTGTGGGTAGCCAATGACTTCTTGTCATTAGTTTGTATCTTGTTGTTAATTTTCATTGACTGTAGTGCTTTGCATATTTAGTTATTTTTCTGTTAACTGCAATAGTTTGTGTTACTGCCCCTATTTGTTTATTGCTATTGTATAGTGTGGATTATTTTTATTTTCTTATTTGAAGTTTAGTACTGCATTTTCTTGTTTGTATTGTTAGCAGTAGCAGGGTTTTCTCTCTCTTTTTTTTTTTTTTTTTTTTCTTTTCCGCGCCATGTTAGCAGGGGCTCATATTCCAACGGTGATCGGGTCGGGCGCGTTTTTGTAGCCGTTGGGTTTGTCAGACCAGAAGAACGCGGGTCAGGCAACTCGTGCCTGTCCCTCGTTCTGACCCTCGGCTCCCTGCCACGTGCCCGGGAGTCCTACCACCAGCGCCCCCAACCTTCCCTGTATCCTGATGAATGCCAGGTCGGTGCATAATAAAATCCCTATCATTTATGATACCATCGTGGAGGAGAAGCCCGACCTGGCATTTATCACTGAGACCTGGGTGGGCTCGGAGGGGGCTTCCCTCTCCCTCCTATGCCCGCCCGGCTATCAGGTTGAGGGAGTGGGAAGGTTGGGGGTCAAAGGGGGAGGGGCCGATTGTTTTCAGGGACTCTTTTCTAGTAAGCAGGGCCTCGACATTGGTTAGCCAGGGGTTAGAGGTACTTCACCTGTTGGTGGGACAGCGGGACAGATTTGGCATTGTGCTGGGTTACCGAGCTCCCGCAACCCTGCACAATCCCTGCCAGAGCTCACAGAGTTCATTGCAGCTGCACTGCTGAGGTCCCCACGGCTTTTGGTCGTGGGTGACTTTGCATGCGGGCGATGGACTCTCTGGAGTGGCTCTGGAGTTCATGGAATCCATGGCGTCCATGGGTCTGTCCCAGCATGTTCTATGCCCCACCCACAGGTCCGGTCACACCCTGGATCTGGTTTTTCCTCCATGTTGGGGGATTCGTGTCTGGAGGTGGGGGACATTGTTCCCCTCCCTGTGTCATGGACAGACCATCACCTGCTCTCATTCTCCCTGGCGATCCCGGCCCCTCCCCGCGGGGACCCTCGGCCTTCAGTTCTGGCCCGCCCCCGCAGGCTTATGGACCCGCAGCGGTTCAGCGAGCTCTTCGGGGGCCTTCCTGATGGTATGACTGGCGCTCTGGCTGAGGCAATGGCCAATTATTGGCATGAAACAGCTGCCAACACCATCGACCGGATCGCCCTAAGCGCCTTCTCCGTTGAGCCCGGCCCTCCCCATGGTTCACGGGGAGCTTAGGGCAATGAAGCAGGTTAGGAGAAGGCTAGAGCGCAGCTGGAGAAAAACCCGGACGGCGTTAAGTAAGGCTGCTGTTGATGCCCAGACTAGTCGCTATACCAACGCGATCAGGGAGGCCCGAACATCTTTTAACTCCCTGAGAATTGCTGAGGCCTCGAACCGCCAGGCGGAGCTCTTCCGGGTGGTTCGAGACCTCAACAATCCTAGTCTGGCTAGGCCTCCTCCTACTGAGTTCAGTAGTGAGCAGTTTGCAGCCTTTTTTCGAACCAAAATAGAGGCCATCCGTGCCGGCTTTGACCCCGGTTGCAGTGGCCCTGCCCCGCCATCCCCAGTCGCTGGTCCGCCTTCGTCGCCTCGGTTGGATGCGCTTGGGCCTGTTTCCGCTGTCGAGGCCTCCAAGGCTGTGGCGCATTGCCGGCCTGCCTCCACCCCTTTCGACCCTTGCCCTGCCTGGCTAATTAGAGCTGCCAGAGGGACCATGGCCGAATGGGCTTCTGCCATTGCCACCGCCTCCTTCAGTGAGGGGTTTTTCCCTCGTCTGAAGGAGACGGTGGTGAAGCCCATTCTGAAAAAACCTGGCCTGGCGGTGGATGATTTAACAAACTATCGTCCCATCGCCAATGTCCCATTTATGGGCAAGGTGATCGAGAGGGTGGCGGCGGTCCGGCTGCAGTCATACCTGGAGGATCGGCAGTGCCTCGATCCTTGCCAGTCCGGGTTCAGGCCCCGTCGGGTACCCAAACAGCTTTGGTCGCCCTGCAAGATGACCTTCTCCGGGCGGCCGACAGGGGTTCCTCTACCCTGTTGGTTCTCCTGGATCTGTCAGCGGCCTTTGATACCGTCGACCACGGTATCCTATGGCTCTCTGAGGTGGGAATCGAGGCACTGCTCGCAGTTGGCTCCGTTCCTTCCTGCCCCAGTATGTTCAGCATGGGGGAGTTATCGCCCCTTGGATCCACAGGGGTCGTCTCTGTCCCCCATGCTGTTTAACATCTATGTAAGGCCGTTGGCGGGGTCATCAGGAGTTTTGGAGTTTGCTGTCATCAGTACGCTGATGACACGCAGCTCTATCTCTCCTTTAACACCTCTGCTGTGGAAGCTGTGGAAGTTCTCGATGGGTGCCTTCCTGGCTTGGACCGGGCGAACAGGCTTAAGCTCAACCCCGAGAAGACGGAGGTTATGTTCTTTGGGAGCTCGCCGTCTGGGTTCGGTGGTCCTTTTATCTGGGGGATCCCCCTCCAGTTCGCGGAAAGGGCGCGGAATCTGGGTGTGCTCCTGGACCCGGCGCTTACCTTGGAGTCCCAGGTGGCGTCGGTGACCAGGTTCGGATCGCCCAGATCCGCCGTACCTGGACGCGAACTCTCTGAGAACAGTGGTCCAAGCGCTGGTGATCTCGAGGCTGGACTACTGTAACGCTCTCTACATGGGGTTGCCCTTGAATCTTCTCCGGCGCCTGCAGCGGGTCCAGAATGCGGCGGCCAGGCTGGTGGCTGGTGTGCGTCGACACGAGCACATCACGCCAGTCCTGGCCCGCCTGCACTGGTTGCCCGTTGCGGCCCGGATTAGATTCAAGGTCCTGGTTTTAGTTTATAAAACCCTCCATGGCTTGGGACCGGACTACTTGGCAGAGCGTATCGCCCAGCTATCCACCTCGGCCCGGCCCGTTCGGGAAGGCGCGAGCGCACTTGCTTGGGTGGCCACCTCGAGATGTAATCGGGCTTTCTCGGTGGCGGCCCCCTAGCCTCTGGAACTCCATCCCCTCTGAAGTGCGCTCTGCAGAGTCCCTGCTGGCCTTCCGGAAGGCTTTAAAAACTCATCTATTCCGGGAGGCCTTTGGCGATAGTTATTAATTTCTTTTTTTTTTCTTCCTTTTTCTTTCTTCTTTCCGCCATCGTATCGTGTATTACTAATAATGTTAGGTTTTATGATCCGTTGAGGTGCCTCTAGGCTTTTCTTTTATGTATTGCTGTATTATTTGTTTTTATTGCATACTGTATTTTCTTTGTAATACTTGTACCCCATTGTTGTAAGCCGCTTAGAGTTCAGAGTTGAAGATAAGCGGGATATAAATATAATAAATAAATAAATAAATAAATAAATAAATTATCGGGCAGAAAAATGATTTTTGCTGGGTTTTAAAGTATATTCAGGACATTTTAATACATAAAAAATGCCATTCTGCACAGATTCGCCGCTATTAACAAAAGTATGTGGCAGTCATTTTGCCCCTTTTAAAAAAAGATCTCTTTAAAAACACATTTTTGGATGTATTACATCACTGGCATCAACCTAATAGCTATAATCAGGCATAAAACATTTTTATGATATTTTTGAAGTGTTTCTCATCCATTTAAAGAGTTTTAAAACAGCTCATTTCTCCGTGTGCCACCATTAACGAAACAAAATGTAACGAACCATTTTTCCCGGTTTGTTTTGTTTCGTTTGATTTTGCTCCTAGGTTCGTTATTCATTTTGTTACATAACGAAATGAATAATGAATAACAAAATGAATAAAATACATTCATTTTGTGCCCATCTGTAATGCACATGGATGTATTATCTCAGTGTGCATGATGTAAGGGACGTAGGACTGTAACAACCAAGAACCAGGCTGATAATGCCATGCCCTTGCTGAAGGCGTTATCCAGCAGATGAGAGGGTTCTCTCTTTTGGAAATGCACTGTTCCCCCTGTGAATGTTTATCTCTGGAGCATCTTTAAGTAGCTTAAAGGAATATCTCCCAAATCCAACCCACCATCCACTGGAAGGATCTACCCTATTTCTGTGTTGTAATGGTCCTTGCAGAGAAGGACTGTTGGAACTTCTTCCTAGAGATGGGTGAGAATTGTCTTTAGCTCATTAAAAAAGAAGGAAGAACTTAAATTCAAAATATCTTCATAAATAGGTTAGAGAGGCATTTAGTCTTATTTTTTTAAAAAAAGTACTATATGAAGATGGGTGGCAGTGAAAACCACCCACAAACCACCCAGAATGAGGGGTTAGGTCTTTAAAGGTCTGTATTTCCATCCTCATGGAGCCTCCTCTCTTCCTGTTGATGAACTAGATGTGCCACCTCTATATTTTAATTGGATTTTTGGAAAAGCAGCCCATCTTTATAGGAAGTAGGAGCAATGTGGTCTCATCTCCTCTGGAATGGGGATGAGCTCACACCTCTTGAATTTGGTCTGGCTGTATATCTCAGTGGTTTCTAGTTGTGGAGCCAGAGGTTGGGCGTTCAATTCCCCCACTGGGCTTCCTGGGAGTAGAGCCAGCCTGGGTGACCTTGGGCAAGCTGCACAAAGGTCCCAGGAAAATGCCCCCAGAAGAAGGGAATGATCAACCTCTTCTGAGTATTCCCTTTACCTAGTAAACCATGAAGAGGGTCCCTTATAAGACCTGAGGGCAGAGGATGATGATGATGATGATGATGATGATGATGATGATGATGATGATGATGATGATGATGATGATGATGATGTGATGATGATGGGGAACGGGCTGCGAAATGACAAATGTGTTTCAGTGTGGCCAAATGTAAAGTAATGCATATTGGGGCAAAAACCCCAAACTTTATCTATCAACTCATGGGCTCTGAGCTATCCATGATGGATCAGGAAAGAGATCTTGGTGTGTTGGTGGACAGCTCCATGAAGGTGCCTACCCAATGTGTGGCAGCGGTGAAGAAGGCCAATTCCATCCCAGGTTACAAACCATGATGGAGATGTGTCATCTCCAGGCTTAAAACCGGGGTTCTTCAAGGGCCAGATGCAGGGGAGTGGGATCAGGAGACAGAGATCTAGTCTTGTGCACTCCCAGACACATTTGGTGGGGCCACTGTGAGATACAGGAAGCTGGACTAGATGGGCCTTTGGTCTGATCCTGCATAGCTCTTCTTATGTGATGATGATGATGATGATGATGATGATGATGATGATGATGATGATGATGATGATGATGATGATGATGATGATGATTTGAATTGAGTTGGTCCAGATGGGTGAGCATGTTGTGTACAGCAAGGAAGGCAACTTCACGGTGCCGATTGTCGTGTTCCCCAACAATCAGAGGTACGTACTGATTTGGGCATCTGAACCATGAGGACAATTAACAACCAAAATGACAGGAAAACAACCAGGGCGTTTGTTCCCGCGTTGCTGCAATGCGGCCCAGAAGCGTACCGGGAAGAATGGAACATTGTCAGCTGCAAACGTCGGAGCAACGTCTTTCACTCACAAGCCGTGCGAGCTGTCATTAAAGGCATGTTTACATTAACAAGGGAAGCTGGGCACACTGTCTAGCAGAGACAATCACGGCAATTACCCACACAAATAGCTTTTTCCCTCCCGTCCTTTTGCGATAGCCTTTCTCCAGACATCAGGGAGGAAGGGAGGAATACGTCCTTGTGGTGTAGTTTTTACCTGGCACCGGGTTCCTGCCCACACATGAGCCAGGAGGTGGCAGGGATTTGGGGTGGTGGTGGTTAGGTGCCAGTTCTATCTCAGCTGCCAAGAAGGCCATGCAGGAAGGACTGGTCTTTAAGCACTTCCAGTGCTGAACATTCGTGCACATGAGTGGGCTTGGATCCACCAGAATCCAAGGGACGTTCAATGTTTTTCTATTGGTGCCTCAGCAAGTTGAGGGTACAGGTGGCTGGTCGTTGCACAGCGTGATGCAATATTGCAAAAGGAAACACGCAGGTCTTCTCACAGGGTTGCGAGAACTAGGCCTGGTCCTTTTCAAGGCCTGGAGACTTTTGGATTTATGGTCTTCTCTCCAGTGGAAGCAGGACTTAGAACAACCTAAGCCTCCAACAGTTTCTCTAGTCTAGACTGGTTACGCTGGTTACCGTGTCTGCTTCCGTATCAAGTTCAAACTACAGGTTTGGACCTATAATGGCCTAAATAGTTTGGGACCTCAGTACAGGGTGCAACACCCCGTGCTACCCTTTCATCCCAAGCCAGGCAGCTGAGGGTGCTTACCCAAATGTTCACTGGAAGGACAGATTTTGAAGCTGAAGCTCCAGTACTTTGGCCACCTCTTGAGGAGAGAGGACTCCTTGGAAAAGTCCCTGATGTTGGGAAAGATCGAAGGCAAAAGGAAAAGAGGACAGCAGAGAATGAGATGGTTGGACGGTGTCATCGATGCAACCCATATGGATTGACCAAACTCCAGGAGGCAGTGGAAGATAGGAAGGCCTGGCGAGCTCTGGTCCATGGGCTCACGAAGAGTCAGACATGACTGAACGACTGAACAACAACAACAGCAACAACTCAAACAGAGGCACAGAAAGATAAAACAAGGGATGGTGCCTTCTCGTTGGTAGTCCTGATGCTGTGGAACAACCTTCTGCCTAAGTCATATCTAGTTTTCCCCTGGGGGGCCTTCAAGAAGTCCATAGACATGTTTCTTTTGCCGGGGGGGAGGGGGGCAGGCTTTTAAAAACAAGGCGAGTTTTTCCCTTTGTGGCCAACTGATAGACTTTGAATTTAGAGACCTTATACTATATTTTAAGTTATGCACTTCCTCTCCTGTGTGTGATGTGTGTAATGCTTGGTTATTGTTTTGTTGTGGGACAACCTCCCAAGTGACCAGATGGGTGGTCTAGAATTTAAATAAATAAATAAATAAATAAATAAATAATAAATAAATAAATAAATAAATAAATAAATAGCTTCCCTACCTTTAAATGAGCAGAGAAGGATGGAAGAACATGCCTCCACTTGGTGGGAAACATGATCTGTATTCCATGACATAAAGGTTTCTGTGATCAAACCAGTTTGTTTTCACCTGGTACTAGAACAATAGGGTTGTAACAGGGCAGTGGTGGCGAACCTTTGCCACTCCTGATGTTCTGGACCACAACTCCCACAGTCCTTTGTCGTTGGCAATCTAGGCTCATAGTTCTGAGAGTTGTGGTCCAAAACATCTGGAGTGCCAAAGGTTCGCCACCACTGTATAGGGCATGTGGTTTCTTTCTATGCTCACGGTCTACACTAGTGACACATGGCATTCATGAAGACAGAGTGTAAACGCATCTTCTACGGCAAATTTCCAGTCCAATACACAGTTTGAATAAAGGACTTTGATGCTCCCATTCCAGGAGGTCGGGTACAACTGGACTCCTGCTTTAAAGATTCCCACGTTGGACAGCATATCCCTGTTTGATCCTGCCAGCACTGAGGAAGGGATTTAGGTCCTCCCACAGCAGTCTCCTTTGGGTTTGCGTGGAAATCACACCTGAGTAAACGCTAGAAGACCCACCGCAGGACAAGGAGCAGCAGCAAATGGTCTTGTGAATGCGAGGCACGCCTGCAGACGTTCATTTACATTCCTCGCAAGACGGCCGAGGGAAGTGTGATGTTATTGTAGCTGTGCGGTCTGCTAAACCCCTGAAGAAGGAGTGTATCCAACCGTGCCTAATATGATCCAAAAAAGACAGCAGAGCACAGGAAGGGATGCCTTTCAAAGCGGTGCCGAATTAAGCAAAACCGCCGGCAGCCTGTGCGGCGCACGCCAATTGTCCCTGTGCAATCTCCTTGCGCAAATCTGTTGACTTTGCCGCCATGCCGAGGTAAGGCAGCGTACAGCCACAGCAGCGAATGCTTCCATTTTGTATTTGCTCTGCCAAAGAGGTCTGTACAGTTATCAAGGAAATGAGGAGTGTCTTAGACCCATGGAACTGGCTTATCTCACAGCAACACACTGTTAAAACTTTAATTTACCATGGGACGTTTCTCTTTAAGCTGGTTTCAACACACGGGCGATAAGGAGATAGAAAGAAGCCGTCTTGCCTGATGCTGACCTTTAGAAGGAATATGACAGCAGTGTGTGTGTGTGTGTGTGTGTGTGTGTGTGTGTGTGTGTGTGTGTGTGTGTGTGTGTGTGTGTGTGTGTGTGTGTGTGTTGGTGTGTGTTGGTGTGTGTTGGTGTGTGTTGGTGTTGAAGCAGCTTCTTGCAGATGGGAGCTGCTGAGGTTTAACTTGGTTGATTTTGTATGTGTAAAAAATGTTTTAAAACAGGCCTGTCCAACAGGTAGACCTGTCCAACAGGGTTCAAAAGTAGCCCCCCAGCCATCAATAAAAATGTGAGGGGATAAGTTCTCCACCTCTACCTCCCCCACCCCAAGGACCACTACTGCCCCAGAAAAGCTCTGGGTCTGCCAGTCCACTCTCTCAGCCGAACGGGGCAATTCAAGGGCCATGGCACAGTCCTACTGGCCAGATGATCAGCATGCCACTGTCTCGTGACCAATTGAGTTGTTGGTGCAGAGCGGAGGAAGGGGAGTGGAGGGGACAGTGAGGGGTGGGGTCATGGGCGTGCCCACCTCCTTTGCGTGCATGGTCAGTGTTGTGTATTGATCTGTATTCCTATTACCTGTAATTGCTTATGTTGAAGTAACTGCCTTCCTGTTTCCAAAGGGAACAGGCCTATTGGTTATTTCTAGTTGCTGCATTTGGATCCTCAATCCTATTGGTTTCCGCCAAAAGGCAGCTTTGTGATTGCTTGTCATTCTTCCCTCCAAAATGTATCTTTTCCTAGCCTGTCCTCGTTCCTATAAATGTAGCTCCCTCGCCCCAGTCCCCAGTCTTGTTCTCTCCCTGAATAAAGAGTTGTTACAATAGAAGCTGTCTCCAGCCTACTATGTCACAGAGCTGAAATCACTTGCTGAAATCACTAACCCCACGCTTTCACAGTCAGCCTTACCATAGGAATGCATTGAAATTTGTTCCCTCCAGAAATAATTAATTGATTTTCAATGTGTTCCTATGGGAAACCGTTGCTCTACTTACAATTTTTTTTTTACTTATGAGCATATGCTCAGAACAGATAAAATTCAGAAGTAGAGTTTTTAGTGTAGTAGCCCTCAGGCACTTTCGTCCAGAAAAAGTAGACCTCGGCCTGTTCAAAGTTGGACAGCCCTGCTTTAAAAGATTCTAGCGGGGTAAACATATTCTTGGAAGGAGGAGGCACAGAAGAAAAATGCACCATAAAGGTGCAAAGGATGATGGCTCCTTCGAATGATGGCTCCAGTGATTTTATTCATTCATTCATTCATTCATTCATTCATTCATTCATTCATTTTTATGCCACCCATCTTCCCAAAAGAACAAACCCAGTAAAGAAACAGTACATCAATCAAAACAAGGGATAGAAAAAAAATAAAAATAATATATATATATATATATATATATGAAAATAAAATATAATATATAATATTTTAAAATGCAAATTGAAATCTGGTTGGTACGTTTCGAAGGTCTCAGTCATCTTCAGGCTGGTGTTCTGGCTTCTTTCTTCTTGAAGCAAAGCGTGATCTCAGTTGAAGTCCTTCTATAAATACTGCTGGGGGTGTGTGGTTTGCTTGCTCTGTTGCTGAAAAATGGGATTAACTGCTGGTGGCTGTTTAGATGGCTGTTTAGATGCTGGTGGGTTAGATGGCTGGTGGGTTCTGGCAGTATCCTGGGCTTTGGTGGAGTGGGGTCCTGTGTCTTGTGAATTCATTTTGGTCTGGCTACGTGTCTGTGGTCTCCCAATGTTTTTTTGGGGTGTGTGAGTGTGCTCCATGTGGTGACTGGAGTGGGGTGCCGCAGTAGAAGCGTGGTTTTGTTATTGGATGGTGGTTTTTTCATCTGTGGGAAGGGTCTGGGTTTGTGTTTTTGGATGGAAGGTGGTGGCATCTTGTGTCCTTTTGGACCTGGTGTCAGTCTTTGTGACAGAGGCTCGTCTGTTGACCAGGGCTAGTTTCAGATGTCAGGCAAGCGGGAGGTGTCAAGATGGTTTGGGTGTTTCTCTATTCATGTTGTTTGGGTGTTTCTCATGATTAGACTGTTGAAGTGTTCAGTTTGGTGAACCAGCCACAGAGAACACAAGCAGTCAAAAAAGAAGAAAAATCTTCCTCTCTCTTCCAGCACATAAAAACAACAGGTCATGAAATTGACTTTGAAAGAACCAAACTCATCTCCAAAACTGAACACTTCAACAGTCGAATAATCATGGAAGCCATTGAAATAGAGGGGTGAAATGACAGATGCAGATTTCCGCACCTCCCTGGGCGTGGCCGCTCGGAATGAGAGTGCCTGCAACATTCTAGTGGGTCGGGCCTCGGTTGATCTTTGGAAGACAGTGGTCTGTCTGACAGCTCTGCAAATCTTGGCAAGAAGATCACCACCACCACCATCACCATCATAGAATCATAGAATCCTAGAGTTGGAAGAGACTTCAAGGGCCATCTAGTCCAACCCCCTGCCATGCAGGAACACCCATCACAGTATTTCCGACAGATGGCCATCCAGCCTCTGCTTAAAAATCTCCAAAGAAGGAGACTCCACCACCCTCCTTTGTGGCAGCATCTTCCACTGCCGAACAGCTCTAACCATCATGAAGTTCTTCCTAATGTTCAAATGGAATCTCTTTTCCTGTAGTTTCATGTCGATTCTAACTTATCGTTGTGACCCTTTTCAGGGTTTTTCTGGGTAGAAATATAAATGGTTCACCATTCCCTTCTCAGGGAAGTTCCCGGACGGTGCAGCAGTTGGTCCAAGGCCACCCAGGCCGCCTCTCCTCTTGGGAGGCCCAGTGAGTAAGCATACTCCCCACGGAGCGCTCCCACGAGCAACAGCTTGGACTGCTGGGCCCAGAGGGGAATGGAACTCCCAAACTCAGCTTACACAGCCAGATACCTAAACCACTGGGATCCCCGGCCAGCACCAGAAGCTTGTAGAACTGTAGAGAGACAGAAGGGACCTCGAAGGATATCTAGTTTATCTGCCCCTGCAGTGAGGAAACCCACACTTGAAGCATCTCTCTGAGATGGCCTTCCATCCTTTCCTTTAAAATATCCCATAAAAGGAAGCCCGCCACTTTCCAAACCAATTATTTCCGGTGACAAACAGCTCTTGTTGTGCCATCACAAAGCTCTTCCTAACGTTTCGCCCGATTTCCTTCTTCCTTGTAGTTTGAATGCCCTGCGGCAGATCCCATCTTCCAGAGCAGCACGAAACAAACATCGAAGCAACCATTGTGTGACAGACGTCCAGAAAACTCAAGGTAGCTAGCTGTTGTTGTTGTTCCAAGCTGTGGCGATGCAACGGCAGAACCATCTCCAAAGTATCCTGTCCTCTACAGCTTCACTCTGGTCTTGCACACTGAAAACTGTGGCTTCCTTTGGAGAGTCAATCCATCTCTCATGTTGGTCTTCCTCTTTTCCTGCTGCTTCCCGCCTTTCCCAGCATGACTGTCTTTTCCAGATAATCCCGCCTTCTCAAATTGTATCCAGCCTCAGTTTCAACATGTTTGTCTCCATAAATCAGTCTTGATTTGATCTAGGACCCCTCTTGTTTCTCTTTCTGGCAGTCCAGGGTATCCACAAAGCTCTTCACCAGCATCTTGCTTTAAACAAATCAAAATCCCCCCCCCGTCAGCTTTCTTCATAACAATATTCCTGTTAGGATTTTGACAGATTTTGATATTCTATCTATTCCTAGTGATTTGTTTCTTCTAGTGCTTTTAGAGTAGCTTTCACTTCACTTTCTAGAGCTGCAGGTTCTTCATCAGAGGATTCCTATTCAGAGGAATCTATCATCCTTCTGTATAATTCTTCACTACAGTTTCCACCTTTGCTTGATTTTCTCCTGATAAGATAGTGTGCTTTTCTGTTCATCTTTCAGCATTCCTCAGCTGAGCTGATATTTCCAGTTGATTGCTCAGATCTTCTGGAAGATCTCTCTTGCTTTTCCTGTTTTGTCGCTCTCTTCTATATATACAATAAAAGGTAATGGTTCCTTCTGCACATGCGTGCTGGTCGTGTCCGACTCTAGAGGCTGTCAGTGCTCATTTCCATATTCAAGCCAAAGAGCCAGTGTTGTGCAAGTCTATGGCCACGTGGCCAGCATGGCTGCAAGGAAACACTTTTTCTGTGTATTAAATTATTTTTTTCCTAAAATCATTAGACTAAAAAAATTGAAGGTCATCTTATACACGGGAGCAAATTAAAGAGAGAGCAGTGCAGTGACAAAACTGTAATTTTGGAGTTGGAAAAGTGGGGGTGGTCTTATTCTTGGGGGCATCTTGTAGATGGGAAAATATGGTATATATATTTTCACAGGCCATTATAAGAATCCTCTTCATCTCTACATTGCTGATGGGAATGTAGATGGGAAAATATTCCATTGACACTGAATTGTTCATGTCACCTATTGACTCACTGTTCCCCCACCCCTATTGATTTACTGATTTTCTCATGTTTGCCAGGACCTCAAAACAATACCCTGCTCCCCCTTATCATTGTCATAACCCTGATGGCCCATTAAAGGACAGATTAGGCCAGTCACACCTGGGCAGATGTCCAGCCCCGGATCATCAGGAATGCCTTGGGACTGCCCAGGACCACCCCTGAACCAGCCTCCGGACTGCATCTATTGGACAATCCCCGAAGACTGCCCCTACCGACCCCCAGGGGAGGTGCCACCTTGGAGGGAGGGAAGAGAAGGAAATAAAATGTGTTGCACCATTGTCTTCGGGGCGGAACATCTCAGCACTGTCCTGGGTGGGGTGTTCGCCTACTGTTCTTTTTATTTGGCCCAATAAAAGCAGTATTTTTCCTGGATCTCTCTCCTGCTGGACTCTTTATTGGGACTAATTCTGAGGCCCATCAGCAGCATACAGCAGGAATAGCCTGCTGCAGACTCAACAACCCTACTCTTGTCACTGTCTCCTTCTGCTCCTCGTAAAATGTCACGAGAAGGGGCAACATTGAGTTATCAATGGTAGTGGTTAGAGATGGGCACGAAACAAAAAATTGTGTTTTGGTTTTTCATTTGTCATTGAGAGGTCTGTTTCGGTTCATTTCCGTTTGTCGGGAAATTTTTGGAAAAATTTCATTACCGTTTTTCGTTTTTTCGTTTGTTGTTTCTACCCACTTTTTGCGCGATTTTTAAAGCATTTCCGTGCGCAGGCATCCCCCAACGCCCCAGACCAGAGGGAAAACACTAAAAAAAATGGATGCTGGCAGAGACACAGTATAGACTAGGTATGCAGGGAGGCTGCAAAGGCAGCGGCGGGCGTTGCCCAGGGTGCAAGGCAGCCGCAGAGTGACTGCTCTGCGGGGCAGGGGAGGGTACTCACCGAGAGGTACGCAGCACGCACGCACACAGGGAGGCTGCAGGACTGAAGCTAGAGTCGCAGAGACAGCAATCCCACCCTAACTCGCACCAGAGACTGCAAGGAGGACGGGGGCTGCCAGAGCTTTTTATGCCCTCTGTGGCTGCCAGACCTGCCTGCCCAGTCTGCAATCTGGGCATGCTATTGGTTGAACATGATCCCATCACATGGCTTGCCTCCATTTTGTGGCTGGTGGCGACATCCATTTTAAAGGGAAAAGAAAAATACATCGCGATGGGAGAAGACAAAAACAAACGTTTTAAGGACACCAACCCCCCTGGTAGGTATTATCAGACAATATAAATAATTATCGCTGCTTTTTTATGGATGTCCAGGGCGTTTTTTAACATTTAAAACAGCTCATTTCATTGCGCGTCGCCACTAACGGAAATGAAACGTAACGACCACAATTTTCGTGGTTCTGTTCGTTTTGTTGCATTTTCATCACAATTTTCGTTTGTCGTTTCGTTACGTAACGGAAACGACAAACGGTAACGGAAATGAAAAAAAATGTTCGTTCCGTGCCCATCTCTAGTAGTGGTACATTAGAAAGATCAGTTCAGATGGAACCAGTAAGTGTGGTGAAGGGAACTGGGTCAGTCTCAAACCTTTAAAAAGCACCATTGCTTTTCTTCACGTCATCTCAGCCGCAAAGAGAACCAGCTCATGGGCCGGTTTGTGGAAGGGGTTTGTTTGAAATATGTTTGTTCCTTGTCATCCCTTTTAGAATTCTCCATCCATCTTACAAGTAAGCATTTTAGTAGTTTTGATGTTGATGGCAGGAGTAGTTTGAGTAACAATTACAAAATCACACTAGCATATTACTGCGGTGCAGAACTGTTGATATTTGGGCCATTTGAGGTCTTTTTTTTAGCAATTTAAATTTTAAATTTTAAAGCATGTTTTTAAAATTCAGTGCATCCCTTTTAAATTGTTTTGATTTTACTAAACTAAACCAAAAACACTACAAAAATCATTAAAAAGAAAAATAACATACACCATAAAGAAAGAAACTAGAAAAGCAACTGAAACAAAATCTTACATAGACTAATAAAAATCAGCATCAACAACAAAATAACACCTATAAAGAAACAAAATTGAAAAGCAACTGAATCCAGCAACTAAAGCAACTGAATTTTTATTAGTCTGGAAGATTTTGTTTAGTTTAGTATAAATGTTACCTTTTTAATTATGCTCCCTGGTCTCCTCCCTCACTGGGAACACTAGAGACATTAAATTTTCCCAGAATGCATTATCAATAAGCAATAAGCAAATATTACATTGTTCAGTGGCTGAAGTCATGTTTTGTCAAGTCCTGCCAGCCGTGCTAATTTTTGGTAATTAAAGATAATTATAGGTCTGCTTCCCCCCCCTCGCAGCCCCAAACATCTTCCCGACAATGAAAGGGATTCCAGTTGAAACTTGCGACTGTTACGGAGCCACCAAAAAGGTTCTAATTCTCAAAAATTATTGTGCCTTGCACATTGTCACCTTCAGAAAAGGATTTTAGCCACTGGATATTAAAATGTTAACATTAGCGAACTGATTGTGAATTAATGGTAGCTGTGATTTCTCTGCTCTGGCGGGGATCCAAAAGTTCAGAATTCAGACCCAGATGTATTGTGTGTCAGCTTAAAAATTACAAATGGGGTGATCACCAGCCTTTTTTTTTGCTGATTTTGGATCCCCCCCCCCCAGTTATGGACATGCAGAGGTCGATTGATCGTTTTTAAAAAATCATAACTTCGTTGTTCATGATTCATCACCCTTGATGATTCATGAATTGAAATGAATCACCATTTTTCTTATTGGTGCCCATCTCTCATGTCTCTCTCTGTGTGTGAAATGTGTATTTTAACCTTCCTTCCTTCCTTCCTTCCTTCCTTCCTTCCTTCCTTCCTTCCTTCCTTCCTTCCTTCCTTCCCTGTCAATTTTCCCTCCCCCCAATGGTTTCCTGTCTTCCACCTAGCTTCTGTTCCCAAATAGTCACCTGCTTCCCTTCCCCACTGCTTTCTTGCAAATTATAGCTCTAATCCAGGTGTGTGTGTGTGTGTGTGTGTGTGTGTGTGTGTGTGTGTGTGTGTGTGTGTGTGTGTGTGTGTGTGTGTGTGTGTGTGTGTGTTGAACTATTCATTTTATGACTACACTTCGACTTTTACTTCACATCCATTCTCGACCCAGGAGGAAGTTCATTACGTGTTGATGTCGGTCATGGTCATGTGGTCTTCTTCCTTTGTTTTTTTCGCTCCGTGATGAGATGTGAAATTCCATGCCTTTGTTCTCTGTTTTTTTTTCCAGCCCCGACCCTCTGTTTTTCAATGTTTTGATTCTCTGAAGCCTTGCCTTCAGTGCATTACGGAGCTAAGTTTGAGGCATTTGTCTTTTAATCTCTCTGCATTGCGTTGCTGACTCCATAGGAAATATACTGGCGAATGGCACTTCGCACTCCTGCCACTAGATGGAGAATGGTATGTTACGTGACGAGCCTTACCTCACAGCTACTCATCTCGGAACAAGAAGCATGATGAGCAGATTCCAGAGGCCAGGGAAGGGAATCTCTCATCCCGCTTAAATCGCAATTCAGGGGGGGTGGTCGGGACGAACACCCCTCATCCCTCAATGGACGTGCAGTTAGATTACTTTGTACGGTCCCAAGTGGGATCGCAAACACCGATGAGATGGACGTGAAGTATCAGCCTTCATTCCACATTCATTTATTCCACTGATGCCTGACGCTGCTTGGAAGTGAATCTTCCCTGGGGCCACTGTGAGATACCGGAAGCTGGACTAGATGGGCCTTTGGCCTGATCCAGCATGGCTCTTCTTATGTTCTTCTTATGTTCTTATGTTAATCTTCATATCTGTTCTTTCATTCCTATCAGGAGTTTTACAGCCTGGAGAAGGAATAATAATAATAATAATAATAATAATAATAATAATAATAATAATAATAATAATAATAATAATAATAATAATAATAATAATAATAATAAAGTTGTACTGGAGTCTTTATGAAAGGGAAATGGGGAAGAAAAACATGCCTCTTAGCCAAACATCCTTGCCGGATGCGTGGTTGTTAATTAATTATTTATGGTCCTTAGTAAAGAGCCACTTTGGAAGTGGCGCCCATGTTCGCTGTGATGCAGTATAAACTTTTAAGGCTTCCTCTGCTCCAAGAACACTCATAGAGAAGGCCCCAGGGCTGTACATCTCCAGTTCAATCAGCCAAAACACTCCCCTTCCAATGCAAGGGACGACTCACCTTCCTGCACAGAACCAAATCCGATGATACCAGCAGTCCTTTAGGACGTAGTAAGCACAAGAGGGTATCCTATAGTTCATCTTGACTGAGGCCACTGGTGCCATCATTCAGGCTGTTTTTTGCAATGGAAAACGTGGCACCCTTTTTCCTCTGCCTATGGGAGCACAAGCTTGTGTAGCAATACCGGGCTCTTTCCTGGCTTTTATCATCATAGCTACAGAAACACAATATCCCATGTTCATTAGAGATGGGCACAAAATGAACTTTTAATTTGTTTCGTTATACATTATTTGTTGCATTAGCTAACAAAACGAATAACAAACCAACCCATCAAAGAAAAATGAAACGAAACGAAACAGAACTTTCCATTTCGTTCACTTTGTTTTTCGTTACCCCCTCCTACCTTGTCCTCATTGCCGCAGACCGCCTGGTCCTGGCGGGAACGTGGGTCTGTAGAGGCGCTGGCTCAAAAAGCCCTTGCTGCCAGGGCCAGGATCACCCCGCCCCCGCCCAGTAAGTCGACCCGAACTGGTTCGGATTGGTTCGGGTTCGTACAATTTTTTAAAAAAATTCATACAAACCGAACCAAACCGAACCAAGGGTGGACCTCAAACAGACGAATCCGAACCATGGGTTTTCTGTTTTGTGCTCACGTCTAATGTTCATAAACTGGAGGTTTTTTGAAGACTTGGACTCCCCAGCTTTTCAAAGCAGGAGTTTAATCATACATATAGGCTACTCACAAATTCAATCAGAGATTTCTCTGAACATTTAGGATCTGTACAGTGGTTACTGGGAGGAGACAGAAGCGAGAGCAGCTTACACATGGTGTGGAAGTTGAGTCATGGCTACTGGACTTCTTTTTCTTGAGAGACAGAAACGTTTCGCTGCTCATCCAAACAGCTTCATCAGTCTGAATACAGCTAGTGCGGGTGCTCCATCTCATAGTCAGCTATGACCTCTTGTCACTCTGGTCTGAGACAGGCTCATAAGATGAACAATGGCCTGAATAGGCTCGTTAGGTAGACAATAGCATCCATAGCCTTAAGGTGAATAATGGCCTAAGGTGCTGAAACCTATAAAGTATGGGTCATTAGCTGTGGCCTTGGTGGTGAAAGATTGAGAGGGGGGTTCAATGCTCTCTCAACAGAGGTGGGGGCCTCAGGAACAGTCTATCTCCTACTTATCAGGGTGTGCTTTCAACAATACCCAGACCAATCAAAAATTTTGAAAGCCTCTGTTTTGGGCTTAATGAAATGGCAAAGCAAAAGTGTGAGTAGGTACAACACCTACAGTGGAGAAACATATGTGCACCCTTCCACCTCTCAATTCAAATAAGGCTGCCATGCCTACTCCACCAAATGCAGCCTGGAAAGCTGCGTTTGGAAGGAGAGTTTTTTTTGTCCTATCATCCTCAGGTGCTGCTCCATATCATAATGTCTCCTCACTGGCTTTAGGGACACTCTTTCTCTGTCAGCTGTTGTTCTCTGCTGCATTTAAACAAAAAAGGTTTTTGGCGTTTGCATGACGGCTTCGGGATGTCTCCTGAATCAGTCCACAGGTATTCCATTTCTCTCCTAGATCCGAGTCAGCCTCTAAATTGAGGTGGCCATCTCCCTTTTGACTTGAATGGAAAACCCAAGATACTTTTTCTGCAGCTTTAAAAAAGGGTTTTCCACTGATGTGCATGAAATTTGTAGACATCATAAATAGTAAAGACAGGACTAAATCTGCCAAGTTCTGGACAGCTAGCTTTGGGAATTTGCTTACCAGACACTTTTAAAGTTTGCTTTTTTAAAAAAAATGAAAGTGTAGAATGATAAGTCCTTGATCCAATTTGATTTGTGCTCCAGAATGTAATTGATTTGTAAAGTTGGTTTGCTTCTGTTGGCTTAATTATTGCTTCTCTGTATGAGATCCTTATTAGGGGAGACCTTTGGAGAGCAGAGGAGCTGTTGCTGTTTATTGTAAGCCCGTAAACCCACTTTTTTTCCTCTGTTTTCTCTGGAGCAATAAAATAAAATTTGCCTTTATTATGCCTCTAATTTATGGCAACCCTAAGAATGAGCAGCTTTCAAAACATCCAGCCCTCAACAGTAGAGATGGGCTCGACTCAAAAAAATGGTGTTTCATTTGTCGTTTGGCAGTTTAGGGGTCCGTTTTGGTTCGTTTTCGTTTTTGTGACTTTTTTGCAAAAAAATTTCATTTTTGTTTCGTTAGGTAACGAAATGAAAAAATGAAAATGAAAACAAAAAAATGCTGTTTCGTTAGCATTCTTTTTAGTTCAATGTATCTGCTGCAACGAAAACGAAAAACATGGCAAATTTGGTCGTTTCGTTTTCGTTTTCGTTTGTTTTTTTAAAAAAATTCATTTCATTTTCGTTGCATAACGAAATGAAAAAACAAAAACGAAAATGAAAAATCGCTCGTTTTGTGCCCATCTCTACTCAACAGGTTTCCTCAGCTCTTGCAGACAAAAGTCCTTGGCTTCCTTTAGGGGGTCAATCCATCTTGTATTGGGTCTTCCTCTTTCCCTGCTGCTCCTAACTTTTCCTAGCATTACTGTGGCCTCCAGCAAGTCATGCCTTTTTATGATGCGCATTCAGAAGATTCCGCAGTAAAATAATAATACAGTGGTATCTCAACTTACGAATTTAATCCTTTCCGAATGCATGCTCTTAAGTCGAACTACTCTTAAGTTTGGGTAACTATCTAAACAAATGAAAAACATAATTTAAAAAATAAATAAAAATAAAAAATATTTGTAAGTCGAGCAGCAGACCATATCTAAAATTTGTAAGGTGGCAGTTAAAATGCCAACAGTTTTCCGCTCTTAAGTCGAATTGCTCTTAAGTTGTGCTGCTCTTAAGTCGGGGTACCACTGTAATAATAATAATTGGAAGTCAAGCGACAAGCACCCATACTCCGCCCAGTCTAACAACAGTACGTGGAGGGGTCGAGAAGCTTTTGCAGTAAATAACAATCCAGGTAAGTTATATAAGTGGTTACATCACAGTCTCCTTCCTTGGAGGTTGTTAAGCAGAGGCTGGATGGCCATCTGTCAGAAATACTATGATGGGGGTTCCTGCATGGCAGGGAGTTGGACTGGATGGCCCTTGAGGTCTCTTCCAACTCTATGATTCTATGAAATCAAGTACTGAACAAAGATGGACGCTCTAGGGGGCGGGTAAGAAGTCACATATTCATTTCCCAGTGCTAAAGCCGATGGGGAAGAGGGCGCCTGAATCCAATCCAAGCCGGTGAGAAATGTCATTTGTTTTGGTTTCTGATAATATGTTTCCCACACTTGCCAATTCTTTCATACATTTCCAAACTTTAAACCAGCCATTCTCAACTTGGGGGAAGGCATATGTCTTGGGGTGTGTGTGACAGAATTGGAGGAGGCCGCAGACTCAAAACGATGCTTCACACACAGCCTTATCGCCTTATAAGGTCCATTGTGCGACTTACCATATACAACGGTATAGCAGCCTATATTTCTTTCATATTGTGTTTATGGCCGTGGCCAGCCAAAATAAAGAAAAAGAAAAGAAGAAGATAGAATGCTTTTAAACTATCTATTCTAAACTATCCAAATGGAAGGTTTCGGTGTACTTAGCTCTTGAAGCCTGGCTCTGAATACCTGTTTCATATACAAACACATTTTTCAATGCTGGATTATGCTTGTGATTTCTCTCCTCCCTCCCCCTTAACAGCTGCATGGAATAAAGGGACATCACAGGCTACTCTGTGATAGGGTTCCCAGTCTCTATTGCATTTGGGTTCATTCCACATTGTTTGTGTTCCATCATTCCCCGATTCTTCTCTCTTCAACTGTAAAAGCAGTTCTGGCTCCAACATCAGTGTGTTGACTACACTCCGGGCTTTAGCCTGAACTTTACAGAACCTCTCCAAAGTGCTGAGACCCAACCCCCTGAAAGAAATCCACCTCCTTTGTCAGGTCCCGCAATGAGTTTGGACTAAAAATCCGGAACAGACTCTGTGCCCTGCTGGCATCAGAGCGCTCAGGCTCCTTTGCTCTCCATGTCAATTCAGGAAATAAGAACGAGGTTCTCTGGTAGGAAAAAAAAAACCACAGGGCAAACAACCCTCTGCCAGCATCCCTAGCCCTTGGCAGCCCAAGCGCTTTTGAGCTCAGCTTGCATTTTAATTTTATTTTATCTTCTGAAAGAAACAGATGGTAGCAGCCGTGCTACTAGAAGCTTCCGGTCTACATTCCATCAGGATGAATCGGAATCTGCACTGAATCTCCAGACTACCATGGAGGCTGGAAACACAGCATTTCTGCCTTTAATGCAGTCCAGGTGAGTTACTGTAACACCCAATTAATGATTATGGTGTGTTTTGAGTACCACAATAATAGAACCCTCGCAAAGGCATATTACAGATGGAGTCAAAGCTGGTGCCCAGGTGTGTGTGTGTGTGTGTGTGTGTGTGTGTGTGTGTGTGTGTGTGTGTGTGTGTGTTGGGGGGCGTTTCTAGCCAAACAGAGGGAAGAGCCCCCCCGGGCATTTGGCCTTAGAATGATGTCTCCAAATCTTTTTTCAATAGATTTTTTTTAATGGGGAGGTCTTCTCCTCGACTGATAGATGAACAGTCCACTCATTATTGCTGCGGCCGCCTACCTCGCTTTAATGAACCCTCAACTTTTTAACGATTGGTTTTAAAGACTCATCATATCCAGGTGAGAGTGATCCTTCGAAAAACGTGTGAAAGTCTATGGAGGAAGCTGCTCTTATTTTTTTATGGCTTCTGTTATGACGGACATTATTCTCCTCAAATGCGCTTACCGGGCCATTAGTATTTAAATCAGCTGATAATATGTCGAGAACGATGCCTGCCAAAACTAACTTTACAGCTGGACATGGCGACACAAACTTCTAATGGGCCGATTTAAGCCGTTTATGTCCAACACGCTTTGATTTTTAGCCTGTGGTGGCGATAAAGCGTGGACGTACAATTTGGTAAGATTAGTGTCCCTCCTCTGGCCCACAAAAGGGGGATTATGAGTTGGTAGGAAGTGTGTGTGTGTAGGGGGAGAAGGGATTATGAAGGGAGGAGTGCACAAAAGGGTATTGCTTCCTTCCGCCCCCCAGTTTTTTAAGAGGCTGATGTCCGATGGAGCTTGCAGAGAGAAAACCAAGCAATGTGGAGGGCCGTTTGTCGTACATGGGATCCGTTTCCGAGAAACAGCAGACCAATTTTGGCCCTCAAATGAATTGGCCTCGTTGCTTCCAATGGGGGGCATTTTAAAGCCAAATCCCACCGGATGTTTAGCAACAGGCGTAGGAAGTGAAATATGAAAGGCTTCGGTGTGTTTGACTGTGGATTCCCGCCGTTTGGGAGCTGTTTGTGAGAAATGACGGCAAAACTGGACAATCTTTTATCCACACCTTTCAGTGCACTTTCTGTATTACAACTGGTCTCCATTCTCTGCGAGACAAAGCAGCCACATGGCACTGGCCTGGAGTCATTTTGTGACGTTTTATTTACCTCTTCATTCCCAAACGCGTACCAGATGCAGCTTACAATATAGTTTAAATACAAATATTATTAAAAACAAAACAGGCTGGGATCTTATGGGTAAACTGGAGGAGAGTAGCCACGCTGAATTGATGGGTTATAAACAAAAGCAAATCAGCCAAGTGGGCTACTTATGTACCACCCCACAGTTCTCAAAGCACTCTCTGGGCAGTTTATAATTAAATTATGCAAGCTGCATTGTACCTGCACCTCACGGGCTGGGTGTTCCATTTATCCACCTCAGAAGGATGGAAGGATGGAAGGCTGAATGAACCTCCAGCCTGCTACCTGGAATTGAACCCTGGGTCGTAAACACAGATTGGGCTGCAGTGCCGCAGTTTAGCCTCTGCACCATGAGACTGGATATACAAGTGTATATCCAGCGTGGTGTAGTGGATAGTGTCTGGAAGTTGAGTCATGGCAACTGGACTTCTTTTTCTTGAGAGATAGAAATGTTTCTCTGCTCATCCAAACAGCTTCATCAGTGTCCTTAGTGTCAGGCCAGGATTCTGAGTTCGAATCAGGATGTTGACAACCTCAAGCGGGTACAGAGGAGGGTGACCAGGATGGTTAAAGGCTATGGAAGAAATGTCTTACGAGGAGCAGTGTAGGAAGCTGGGAATGTTTAGCCTTACAAAAAGAAGGTTGAGAGGGGATATGATAGCTATGTTTAAATATTTGAAAGGATCTCACATTGAAGAGGGAACAGGTTTGTTTCCCATGGCTTCAGGGACTAGGACTCGGGGCAATGGTTTCAAACTACAGGAAAGTTCCATTTGAACATTCGGAAGAACTTCATGACAGTTAGAGCTGTTCAGCAGTGGAAGATGCTGCCACGGAGGGTGGTTGAGTCTCCTTCTTTGGAGGTTTTTAAGTAGAGGCTGGGTTGGAAATACTGTGATGGGGGTTCCTGCATGGCAGGCAGTTGGACTGGATGGCCCATGAGGTCTCTTCCAACTCTCTGATTCTCTGATTCTCTGATTCTCTGATTCCACCAGCTTGATTTACAGTCTCTTTTGACTCAAGCTACAGGACACTGGTTGAATATCAGGAAGAAACTTCTTAACTGTTAGAGTGGTATGGCAATGGAACCAATGACCCTCCATTTTTGCTCACCTCCTAAAAAGATAATCTAACTCAGAGGAAAATAATCACATGCTTTGGAATTTATTGCACAGACATGAAAGTGAGCATGGTTTTTAACACTGGTCCGATCCCAGATTTTTGAGCTGTGTGGCCAAGCCTTAGATGACCTTTGCTTTCCTGGGTCTGCTTTCTCCACATTTCCTAGAGTTTTAGGGAACGTGTAACATGATAAGAAGGTTGCCCACATCCGCCATCACCCCATAATCCCGTGACCTGTGGTGCTCCTGGGAGCCCACTATTCTAAATTATAGTCTCTGCATTCCGACCACACCAACAGAGGAAGATGTCTGTGAAGATGATTCTCAGTCATCCAGTTGAGTTTTTCTGGAAGCTAAGTCATGGCAACTGGACTTCTTTTCTTGAGAGATCGAAGCATGTTGCTGCTCATCCAAGTAGCTTTGTCAGTCTAAGGCAGGCATGTCCAAATTTCAGGCCTCCAGATGTTTTAGACCCACAACTCCCACAGTCCTTTGCCATTGGCAGTCTAAGCTTAGAATTCTGGGAGTTGTGGTCCAAAACATCAGGAGGGCCGAAGTTTGAACATGCCTGGTCTAAGAGAAGTTAGTGGTGAGACCTCATCCATCAGGAAGGACAACTTTTGTGATGGCTCTTGTGAAAGCATCAGTGTCCCGTAGGGTGACCTAGCACAGCTATCGGTTTAGGAATCATGCTCCTATGGACAGAATTAAGATATCTGAGGTTCCCTTTCCCCAAGCTTCTTGCCACCTTCCTTCAATTTCCAGTTCCTCCTTCCTGGCCTCCAAAGTCAGTACCTTACAGCAGGGGTGTCCAAACTTTTTGCAAGGATGGCCAGATTTGGTGAGGTGAAAATGTGTGGGGGCTGACCATCCAGCTGCATTTGATCCCTGGGCCAGACTTTGGGCAAACCTCTAGGACATGCAAGGAGGTGGGGAGGAGGTCCTGAATCCGGCCCCTGGGCAGAAATGGAGCAAGCCTCCCCAGCTGCTTTTGGACTGTTCCGGCCCCCAGTGGTGTCTGGGTGGTGGTGGCTGGGGGATGGACCCTGAGGACAGGGAGGGCAGGGAGGAACCAGAAATGGAGCTGCAGGCTGGGCGGGTGGCTGGGGGATGGACGGAGGCAGGGAGGGCAGGTGAACCATAAAGCTGCAAGCTGACGTCTCCTTCCGGTATGGGGAGGGGCCAGCTGGCGGGGATGTGTGCCAGGCTGAGCCAGTGGGGAGAAGAGGCCACGGTCCACTCAAAATTTGCAAACGGGCTGCATTTGGGCCCCGGGCCTGACTTTGGACATGCCTGCCTTACAGACTCTGCATCTGTAATAGGGAGGCCTCATAGTGCAGTGGTTAAACTGTAGTACTGCAGTCAAAGCTCTGCTCACAACCTGGCGTCAGGATCATTTGCTCTGGGAGGTGTGTGTGTGTGTGTGTGTGTGTGTGTGTGTGTGTGTGTGTGTGTGTGTGTGTGTGTGTGTGTGTGTGTACGCACGCGCACACGCGCAGCTTGCAGAATTAAATTGTAAACTGCCCCAGAGAATGCTTTAAGTGCTACAGGGAGGTATAATAACCAGCATATGTTGCTTTGCTTCGGAAGGGCATTGATTGTAAAATGCACCGAAATGCACCGGGGAAGGACCGCCAATCACACCGAGCTGACGAGGCAAAGTTGTGTGTCCTCCATTCCAGTGTGACTGGGGAAGTGAAGTCAACGGAGGCCTGAAATAGGCAAACACAGGTTGAGAATGGGTGCAGGACAAATATTATGAGCACAGATGATTGCCCTCCCCCATTTTATAAGGGGTGTACAACACCCTTTGCCTTAAAAAAAAACAACTATCTCATCTGCCTATAGCTTTTTGGAAGTGACAAGACCAGCAAATGCAACAGCTGTTATTGTGGCAAAGACCCTCTCTGGCAGACGAAACCTGTATGCATGGATCAGTGTGACTCCCAGCTCAAAAGATGTTCCTTTGGCCATATCCAAAGCTCTTTTTGGGGTGGGGTGGGGGAGGGGAACCCTGCCGCTTATTCCGAGCTGCTTTCAGCCAAACTACGGGGCTGCTTTGTTGATTATTTAATGGCTTTCTCTAGTGCTGCTGTTTTTAAATTGTTTTCTTCTAAATTGTTTACATTGGCTTTATATGAGCGACATGTTGAGCGGTGAAAGGTTTTTCAGACGGCTGCTTTAATGGGTTTTATTTTATTGGAATGGATGTTTTAATTTTATACGTTTCCCTTTATGTCTGTAAACAGCATCGAGAGGGCTTGCCCTGGAAGATGGCAGCTTGTGGGTACAGAATGTCAACACATGGAGCAAGCAATCTGAACCAGTGTACACAGAACCGGGAAAGAGGGGTAGAGTCCAGGCACCATTCTCTCTCTTTCTCGCCTTTCTCCGAATGAATTTCAATTTTTATTTAATGTTTAATTGTTGGATAATGGCTTTCCTCCAATAAGATCAAAGAGGCCTGTTTCCTTACATAAGAACATAAGAAGAGCCATGCTGGATCAGGCCAAAGGCCCATCTACTCCAGCTTCCTGGATCTCACAGTAGCCCCACCAGATGTGTCTGGGAACGAACGAGACTAGATCTCTGTCTCCTGATACCACTCCCCTGCATCTGGCCCTTGAAGTACCCCGGTTTTAAGTCTGGAGATTACACATCTCCATCAGGGTTTGTAACCTGGGATGGACTTTTCCTCCAGGAATCTGTCCAGTCCCCTTTTGAATGCATCCAGGCCAGATGCCATCACCACCCCCTGCAGCAGGGAGTTCCACAGACTAAAGCAAAGTGTTCTGCTTATATACCGCCCCATACCACTACAAGTAGTCTCTGGGTGGTTTACAATTTTAATTACAGTGTGCAGGCTATACATTGCTAACAACGCGCTGGGTGGAAAAAAATATTTTCTTTTGTCTGTTCCTTCCACGGCTTATTGCCACACCAACCCTGAGAGGTAGGACAGCCTGAGAGAGGTTACCCAGTGATGTCATGCTATCTCCTTTTCTCTCTGCAAGGGTCATTTCTTGTTTCTCCCTCCTCCGTTCCATTTAGAGAACCCCACTTGCAAATGTGGAAACAGGCTTTTTTTTAACTATTCGTGAATTTCCTTCAACACAGCAAAAGGAAAGTGCCTCAGTTTGGGACTGCAGATGCAGAAGGATGACTCAAATAGTCCTGAGCTCTGTGCTTTGTCCTAAATGATCCTAACTAAAGCTTGGAAGTAACTAGTTAAAGGTAGTACACAATAACTGGTATACTTTGGGAGGCATAAGTCAGAATTGACTTGACAGCCAGGGGCATAGCTAGGGCTTCCAGAGCCCAGGGCAATAGTCAGTTTTTGTGCCCCCCCATTGCAAAATATAATCTGGATGGCAGGTGGGGGGCAGTGACGGGGGGTCAGTAGGCAATTTGGCACCCCTAATTGCTGATCCTGGTGTGCCCGGCCCCCTTGCCCTCCCCAAGCCACGCCCCTGTTGACAGCACATGATTATTAAGAGTCCCAGTGTGGTTTAGTGGATAGAGTGTCTGACAAAGAGCCTTTTCACACGACCCCTAAACTCCGCAGCAAATGGCTGCCAGCTCCGGAGCTTACAATTGTTTCCCCACCAGCTCCGGAGTTTTCAGGAAATTAAGTGCGACCACGCCCACCTAAGCGCGTCCGAGTGCACTTTTCTTGTACCTGCTCTAGAAGGGTGAAAATCCCCAGGTCCGGATTTAATCTGGTGAGTGCGGGGCTCTCCTCACTTCTGTTTGTTTTTTTTTCCTCCCGCCCCTTTAAGAGAAGGGGTGGGAGGCAAAAAAACCAAACAAACAGAAGAGAAGGAATCAGGGCAACGACGGGGCTCCAGGCAGCTTCGGAGGTGAGCCTGCATTTTTTCCTCTCTTTTTTCCTCCCTCCCCTCACGCAGACAGGAGCAAGGAAGTGCGGAGGGGTGGGGACACAGGAAGAGCAACGAACCCCCAAGATCCCTGGTCCGAATTTAAGTGGCCAGCGGATCTTAGGGATCATGTGAAAAGGCCCTAAGACTGGAGCACAGGGTTCGAATCCCTACTCACCCGTAGAAACAGACTGGGGGAAAGGAATTGTTAAATCCTTGAATATATCATTTATCTTGAAAGCTGTGTTCAAGGTCACAGTAAGTCAGCTCCGACTTAACAGCACGTGCCAACAGGAGCAAAATAAGCAGTTTAATAAGTAGTTACTTCACTATATCAATATCATGAATAATACATAGTTACTTTAAGGCATTCTTGGTGACATTTTCAAAGCGATTGCTTGGGTTTTATGCTATTTTTCTTACTAGTCTTAAGGCCAATGGAAACAATAGTAAGGCCCCACCTGGAGTATTTTGTTCAATTCTGGTCACTGCATCTCAAAAAAGACATAGTGGAACTGGAAAAGGTGCAAAGGAGAGTGACTAAAATGATTACTGGGCTGGGGCACCTCCCTTATGAGGAAAGGCTAAAACATTTGGGGCTCTTTAGTCTGGAAAAAAGGTGCCTGAAGGGGGATATGATTGAGACGTACAAAATAATGCAGGGCATGAGTAAAGTGGATAGAGGGAAGCTCTTCTCTCTCTCCCAAAATATCAGAACTAGGGGACATACACTCAAATTGAGGGCTGGGAGAGTAAGAACAGACAAAAGAAAATATTTTTACACCCAGTGTGTTGTTAGTCTGTGGAACTCCCTGCCACAGGAGGTGGTGATGGCATCTAGCCTGGATGCCTTCAAAAGGGGATTGGACAGATTCCTGGAGGAAAAGTCCATCACAGGTGACAAACCATGAAGGAGATGTGTAATCTCCAGGCCTAAAACCAGGGTACTTCAAGGGCCAGATGCAGGGGAGTGGTATCAGAAGACAGAGATCTAGTCTCATGTGCTCCCAAACGCATCTGGTGGGGCCACTGTGAGATACAGGAAGCTGGACTAGATGGGTCTTTGGCCTGATCCAGCAGGGCTCTTCTTGTGTTCTTATGTTCTCTTGTGGATTTTTAGAAATATTTCCAAGGTGCAGTATCATATGCGGCCATTAGAGGGAAGCATTTCCCCTGCCATGTAAACACCCACCCCACCCACCCCCGATAACCATTTTTCATGCGGTCAGAGGAGAGAGGACCGATAAGGATCACAGCAATCGGGTTGCAAGTATTGTGAAAAGTTTCTCTTTTTTTAAAGAAAAAATATCATTCAAAGCTCTGAGTTGACCACAAAATTTGGAGCCTTTAAAATACATTCTAAAAATACCGGGAAAAGAATAGGCACAGTGCCTATTTAACCTCTTTGGCACTTTGACATTTTATTTAGAAAAAAGCCAGATCCATTTACTAAAGGGAGGCATGAGAGTGGTGGATGAAGAAAGGAAAAAAAAAACCACTGTGAAGGAAATGGGTAGCATGACGTTTCTGGCGGCAGTTCATTGTTCCAACATCCTTTGGAGCCAACTGGTGGGAGGTGAGGGTCAAATGAATGGAGGTAATTTCCCCCCCCCCCCAGAGAAGGCAAAGCTATATTAGGGAATTTGCCTCCCTAGGATGGAGAGATGGTTGCCAGTCTGGATAGCGTTAGAAAGGATTTTGGCCATTTGATGGACGACGAGGTGATCAGAGAATCATAGAATCATGGAAGAGACCTCAAGGGCCATCCAGTCCAACCGCCTGCCATGCAGGAACCCCCATCACAGGATTTCCAACAGATGGCCATCCAGCCTCTGTTTAAAAACCTCCAAAGAAGGAGACCCCACCACCCTCCATTGTGGCAGCATCTTCCACTGCCAAACAGCTCTAACTGTAATGAAATTCTTCCTAATGTTCAAATGGAATCTCTTTTCCTGTAGTTTGAAACCATTGCCCTGCGTCCTAGTCTCTGAAGCCATGGAAAACAAACCTGTTCCCTCTTCAATATGACATCCTTTCAAATATTTAAACATGGCTATCACATCCCCTCTCAGCCTTCTTTTTGAAAGGCTAAACATTCCCAGCTCCCTAAGCCATTCCTCATAAGACATTTCCTCAAGACCTTCAACCATCCTGGTTGCCCTCCTCTGCATCCACTCGAGGTTGTCAACATCCATTTTAAATTGAGACTTAAGGGTGGGATAAAAAAAAATGCTGCAGCTTAGGTACAGCAAGTCCAGCCTGCTCCCATGCCACCCCCCCAAAAAAGGGTTGAGGTCTTGAGGTTTGAATTCCTTCTCCTTCCAGCCTCTAACCAATCAGGCAACATGGGCTTTTCTTTGGAAGAGTCTGCAAGATTCATCTACAAAACCACGATTTTAAAAAATGCCTGCCCACTAGGACGTCATGCCCTGGGAAAATGTCTTTCTAGCTTTTGGCTGATTTTAAGGAATGCACGGGTGGCTCTGCTCTCATCAAACAGAGCAGCTCTGTGTTTGCTCGTGGAGGAGAGCACGCCATCTGGATTGGGCCCTTGTGTTCGTGGCACTTGCGCATCCAAAATCAAGACTGATTTTGTCAAGATTGGCTGGCCCATCCTTCAAGATTGATAAGGCATCCTCTTGTTAAGTGTCCCTTTCCCCTGCCTCTCCTCTTGCAAAACTGGGCCAACACCTGACAGAATGACCGAATGGGCATTTATGATGTGGTGTCTGGTTGCTGTGGCAACAGAGGACAAATAAATACCTTTTCAGGACCGGATTGCAGATTGGGCAAGTCTTCTGCCTGCCCGGCTGCGGAGGTGGCAAAGGCTCTGCCAACTGTCAGCGTCTGTGTCCTCCTATTTGTCTCTGGAGCTTCATGATGGGACCACAGAGCGAAAGGGGCTGGAGCCCAGTTCAGCCCCGTGAAAGTGGAAGGGGCTTAGCAATGCAATCCCGTCCAGTGTCACAGAGGCAATCTTGATCTAGGTGTAGGGAGACCTCATTCTGGACCCTGTGGTCCAATGGGTATCTCCCTGAAGCATTGTATCCCATGATGTTGTACGTGTGAACCACATGTGCTCTCCCTGGGGATGCAACTCCCAGTTTCCTTCGCCCTTGTGCCAAGAGACTGTCCGGGTCCCATGAGAAAGCCATTGTGACCTGGCATGTTTGTCCACAAGGGCCCCAATGCCAAGACAACATTGGAAGCCCGGGACAACCCATCCTCCACTTGGTACTCCTCAGTTCTGGGACCTAGAGCACGGGCACCAGCATGAGCTCCTGGGGTAAACATTCAATGTCAGGTTTGGGGCCAAAGGTCTTCCCCTTTGAAGGTTCCTGCCTTGTGGGGACAATGAAGATGGGAAAGAGCAGTCCTGGGCCAGAAGCTTAAAAGACCTCTAAGACCTTGTCCAAGTAGGTTGCCCTCCTGGGAGCTCTCCGTGGTGCTGCAGCACCTTTTGGCTGCCCTGTGGGGTTCTCAGGACACGCCTGAGCCTGGCTGAACCTGGCTCGCGTGCCCTCTTCTCTTCAACTATTTGAAAGGTGAGCCATATATACCTCTCTCTATTGTTATGTTCAATAAAGGCCTTGGTTTTTGTCGCCTCTTGAGAGTGTAGCATGGTGTCATGGTTAGAGTGTTGCACAAAGACCTCAGAATCCTGGTTTCAAATCCCAGGCCATTCAACAAACTCATTGTGTAGCCTTGGACCAACTGGACTCACTCAGACTGGCCTACCTTACAGGGTTCTTGTGAGGATCAAGAGAGGAGTGCGTTGCACGCCACTTGGAACTCATTGGAGACAAGGAGGAACAGAAAAGTCACCAACAAATAAAAATAGGAGAAGTTCCACTTTGAAATTTATTCTTTGGGAATGTGTGTGTGTGTTGTGTCAACTCTTCGTGACCCCATGCCCATGGAGTTTTCTTGGCAGGAATACTGGAGTGGCTTGCCAGTTCCTACTCCAGGCACCTACAGCACTGGGTATTCCCTGGTGGTCTCCCATCCAAGTACTAACCAGGGCCGACCCTGCTTAGCTTCCGAAATCAGGTGAGATCTGATGAACTTAGGGCATCTAGGCAACTTCTTTGGAGGTAACCAATACCAAATGGATCCCTGATCAGATTATGATTGATTGATTGATTGATTGATTGATTGATTGATTGATTGATTGATTGATTGATTGATTGATTGATTGATTGATTGATTGATTGATTGATTACTGTTATTTATATGTCATTCTCTTTCTGGAGATACCCAGAATGTGGCACAACTGAAAAACAGTGCATACATAGAATGCACAACAACAAAATGCTTCACATAAATGATGAAATGTAATAAAGCATAGGAACAACCTAGACAATTTTATTATGTAAAGATGCTTGCCATGTGAGTGACAGAATAGCCGTTCCTAGCAGCCAAAGGCCCATTTAAACAATTCTCCTGTGCATCCCCTCCTACAGGGACGTCACCCTTTGCAGGGACCCAGGAAAAGAATTCCAGAACATGGGAGGAACAGCATGGAAGGATCCTTTTCTATGCATACAATCCAGACTGTTTTGAAGGCTGGTATCTTTAGAAGGGCAATTTTGGATGATCTGGGTTGGTGCAGGGTCTCACATGAATTCAGGTGGTCCAGTATTGTGCTCATGATATGTTCATCTTTATAGATCTATCTATATGTAAATAAGCAGGTACTGTGTAAACGTATGGAGCCCCGTGGTGCAGTGGTCGAATGCCTGTCCTGCAGGTAAAACTGTGCTTACAACCTGGGGTTCAATCCCAGGTAGCAGGCTCATGGTTGACTCAGCCTTCCATCCTTCTGAGGTTGGAAAATTGAGTACCCAGCTTGCTGGGGGGGGGCAATGTGTAGCCTGCATACTGTAATTAAAACAAACTGTAAACCGCCCAGAGACTACTTTGCTTTGTAGTCAACAGAATTGAAGACTATTCATGACAGTTAGAGCTGTTTAGCAGTGGAATATGCTGCCACAAAGGGTGGTGGAGTCTCCTTCTTTGCAGTTTTTTAAGCAGAGGCTGGATGGAAATACTGTGATGGGGGTTCCTGCATGGGAGGGGGTTGGACTGGATGGCCCTTGAGGTCTCTTCCAACTCCACGATTCTATGATTCTACGATTCATAGTATGTCCCTCCTCTGTTTGACTAAAGCAGTACTTCCCAACCTTGGGTTCCTAGATATTCATGGACTACACTTCCCATAAATCCTGGGCACCACAGTTTAGCAGCGAAGGATTCTGGCAATTTGATCCTTCTCGGGACCACTGGTCTGCAATGGATTTTGAGAGGTCTGCTCTGACCACCAGGATGGACCTCGTTTCATCAGCCTTAGATGGTGAGGTGCCTTCAAGTTGTTTGCCAGTCCTCCTGATGGCAAGGAACTGGCATAAAACACAGTCTCCTCGATGCCTTGCCTTGCCCTCTCCTCTACTGCTCCCACCAAGGTGGGTGGGGAGAGAACCACAGAAGATAACAGTCAACCAGAAGACACGCTTGCCAAGGAGGGCTTTTGATTGCTTACATTCAGAGGAAGAGATAAAACGGATAAAGTAATGAGTATTTACTCTTTCTTCACATTTCCTTTAATGTCTTCTAATTACGGCAGCTGACAGCCATCTTCCCCGGTGCAATCAGGACCATGTTCAGCACTGTGGTTGGGCTGATTGCCTCCTTCGACTTGGTTTTCGGATCCCCGTTCTGGGGCCCGAAGTACCACGGCTCACCTTCGGGCTCACCTTCTTCTACCTGTCGATCCGCAAAATGTGGGCCAGATCTTCCTTCTGCAGATCCATGGGGTGGGAAACAGAGAGAGAGGCACGCACACCAAAAATAATGCTTAGCTGGTCTCTCCCAAGGCTTCGTCTCCCTGCCCATTCAAGACGCATCCTCTCATCAGCAAGGGTGGTACGTTTTAAGGCACGGCATATGCTGCAGCAGCTGTTGCGGAATCAATCCCCGGTAATGACGATTGCAAAAAATTTACACATCCGCCATCGCTGCAGAGAAATAGTCTTGCAGTATCGGGAGGAAAGCACTGGCTGGGTTTGATCCGCCTGAGCCGGGGCTTTCTATGGCTCACCTCCTATGTTGGATTTTGCCTGCTGTACGTTTGCTGCAGCAGCCAGGAGCCCTCATCCTGTCCTGTCGCTAGGCTGGAGAACACAGGTTGGCCAGCTGGGTAAGGCTGGAACAGAGGCTGGAAACGAGCCATTATAAGGGCATATGTTCCATATGTTAAAATTGTTGGGTTTGCATTTAACAGGAAGGCAAGCTACAGAATTAGAGGATGTGACGAGACAGTGGCTTTTCTTGCACGACACAGTCAGGATGGATCCATTTTCCAGCAACTATGGCCCTTTGTACACGACCCCTAAACTCCGCCGCAAATGGCTCCCAGCTCTGGAGCTTAAAATTGTTTCCCCACCAGCTCCAGAGTTTACAGATAATTAAGTGCGACCACGCCCACCTAAGCGCATCCCAGCGCACTTTTCAGGTACCTGCTCTCTGGAGGTGAAAATTCCTGATGCGGATATAACGTAGTGACTGCCAGTCTCTCCTTGCTTCTGTTTGTTCTTTTTTTGCCCCCACCCCACCCCTTTAAGAGATCTAAATGCAGTGCCGGGACGGCAGAACGGAGGTGACCGGCATTCTTTTCCTCCTTCCCCTCACGCAGCCAGCAGCCAGGAGTGCGGAGGGGTTGGGAACGCAGGAACAGCGACAAACCCCTAAGATCTCTGGTCCGAATTTAAGTGGCCAGCGGATCTTAGGGGTCGTGTGAAAAGGCCCTATATGGCTCGCTTGAGCTTGGCCCATTTTTTGTGGCTGTCTACCCCTTTCTGGATCAGCGCCATTGTCTACTGGCTTTTTGACATAAGTAGGATTGTTCCCTTTGAGTCTGTTTTCCCATGGATGTATCAAACCAAAGCAACACCAGTGGGTGTTTCATGGCGCTTAGGTGCAGGGAGGTTGGCCAGCCTTTTGGCTCCGAGTCCCAAGTCCAAGTCTGAATCTTTGTCAGCAAGTCCAAGTCTTTGATATCAACAAGTCCCAAGTCCAAGTCTATGGCCCCAAGTCCAGAGTCCCAAGCACCACGTCTGAGTCTGAGTCTCTATTAAAAATGAGATTCCACACCCCCCAGGGGGGGAAGGGGAGGGAGGGAGGGGTTCTGAGTTGCAAGCCGAATCCATGTCATTGCAAAAAGAAGAAAGAAAGAAAGAGAGAGAGAGAGAGAGAGAGAGAGAGAGAGAGAATAAAAGAAAAAGAAAAAGAAAAACAAGTCCAAGTCAAGCCACTTGTGAGACTCAAGTCTGACTTGAAGTCCCCTGATTCAAGTCCTTATCCCTATTTAGGTGGCAAGTCAATGCAACAGTATGCTATTTCCTAATAAACTTTTTTTTTTAAATTTAGTTTTCCCCCATGGAGGGGTTGACAGGAGAGGATGTCAGGGATGTCATTGGGGTCAGATAAAAAGGAAGAGGCTAAACGGGCCACTTTGAGGTTCTCTTTGCTTTTTTTTTTTGTCCTGAAACCACTTTGTACTTGCATATGAACGCTAGGATCACCCTCATTGGTGTGGCACATCTCAACATCTGAGGAGGTGATCTAACAAGTCGGGGTGTGTGGAGAGGAAGGTGACCAAGTTACTAAACCTTGGCCCAGTAACCAGGCCCAGAAAGGAACAGTGGAGGGAGGCGGTCTGTTCAGCCTGGAAAAGGGGAAGGCAGACAGGCAATATGGTGCCCATTTTCAAATATGTGAAGGGCCATCACATGACAGGAAGGGGCGGTTTTTTTCTGCCGCTCCTGAAGGGGAGACACAAGAACTAATAGGTTTAACATAGGAGGAGGAAGCTTCTAAGTTTGGGGGCGGGTGTGGAATTATGGGCAGTAGGAACTGTTCCAGAGTACAACATCTTTTGGAAAGTGGAACGCTTCAGAAGGCAGTGGGCCCTTTGCTGGATGATTGAGCGGCTGTCTTTTGTGGGTGCTTGTGCGATGGGCGTCAGCACTTGCAGGGGAAAGGTGAGGTGACCATACACGCCCCTTCCAACTCTACAGCTCTACAGTTCCTGACGAGTGGCACAGTGGTCAAAGGCCTGTCCTGCAGGTAAAACTGTGCTCACGACCTGGGGTTCAATCCCTGGTAGCCGGTTCATGGTTGACTCAGCCTTCCATCCTTCCGAGGTCGGTAAAATGAGTACCCAGCTTGTTTGGGGGAATGCATAGCCTGCATACTGTAACTGTAACCCGCCCTGAGACTACTTGAAGTGGTACGGGGTGGTACATAAGCAGAACACAGAGCAGAGTGCCCAGATTAGCAGGTTTCCTTCCGTCAGCGCCAAGAATCAAAACCCAAACATCACTGTGCACCCCCACAATTCCGCTAGCGATTGACGAGACTAGAGATGGGCACGAATCAAAAAAATTGCATTCCGTTTGTCGTTTGGAGGGTCCGTTTCGGTTCGTTTCCGTTTTTTTGCGATTTTTTGCAAAAAACTCATTTTCGTTTTCATTCATTTTGTTACCATTTTGTTAACATTTATTTCATTTTTTGTGATTTTTTAAAGGATTTTAAGCAATTCACTCATATTGCAGTAACGGAAATGAAACGCACGACAAAATTTCCGGTGTTTCTGTTCGTTTCGTTTCATTTTAGAGACAAAATTCGTTTGTCGTTTCGTTACGTAACGAAATGAAAAAACGAAAAAGAAAAAGAAAAAGTGTTCGTTTCGTGCCCATCTCTAGACGAGACTCCTGCAAAGTCAGAAGACGGCTCTGCTGCAGTAGCCTGTCTTTCACCAAAAAGGCACCTTTTTAATCTGTGTGTGTGTGTGTGTGTCTGTTGTGGGGAAATGTCATGCCAGCGCTTTAGCAAACGCAGCCACGGAAGCCAAATACCTTTGCAGTGCTAATAGTGGCACGCTGCCCTCTTGTTGAACATGCATATTATGTGCAATTCGGTCCCCTGTCCTGACAGCGGAGAGGCCCAAATTCCTTTATGAACATTTAATGCTATCCGGAGTGGCTGCTTCCCATTCTCTTGATGAGCTCTGTGTTATTACAAAGGGTTCCCTGCCGTGCCATCGGGCCGCCTAAGAGCCAAATTAATCTGTGTTTTCTTTTCCCAGTGTCATTAGGAAAACGACTTGTAAATATAGTTCCTCATTCTACATTGCTGAGGTGGGAGTGTATGTGTGTGTGTTTTCCCCCTCTTTAATTGGTTTTTTTTGGGGGGGGGCGGACTTCTTGAGTCCTATCCACCAAGTGCAGAATAAAGGACTTTACGCATCAATGCAATGATCATAACAGGTCCTTCCTTTGCATCTGCCTTGCGACACTGAAGCAAAGATCTATAAAACCTGTCCTTTCACTTTATTCTGTCCTGTTCTGCTTTCCTGCCTTCCCCATGTTCTAAGCTATCTGTCAGACCTATTACTGGCCATTTTGGAGCCTAGAGCTTCACTGCCTTATTAGCTCAGCTTTGGTCCAATGACATTGCTATCAATGAGGGGAAGATGGCAAAGGGGTGGGGTGGGGGGTTAGAAGCCTTGGATAAACTGCAGTACTGCACCCAAAACTCTGCTCCTGCCCCAGGTTCAGTCCTAGGTAGATGGCTTGAGGTTGACTCAGCCTTCCATCCTTCTGAAGCCAGTAGAATGAGCCCACAGCTTGCTGGGGACAGGCGGCAAAGTGTTGCTTGTGTAATTATGTTGTAAACCATCCAGAGAGTGCTTTACGTGCTATGCAGTGGCAATTAAGCAGCACAATTTGCTTTTTGTAAAAAAAAAAAAAACTGGCAGCCATATTGGTCCTATGCTGAACCTTTCTATTAGCAGCTTACTTCGCCATGATCCTTAGGGTGTCTTCCAGTTCTACAATGGTTGTTGTTGAAAGGAGGTTTTCAACCAGGGCTTGGAGTCCATTGATCAAGAAGATGGTTGTTGTAGATGTCTCACTTCAACAGGGATTGGGATTATCTTGGTGGGAGCCTTGAGGTCTACAACTATGTGATTCTGTTGTTCAGTCGTTCAGTCATGTCCGATCCCATGGACCAGAGCTCGCCAGGCCTTCCTGTCCTCCACTGCCTCCCGGAGTTTGGTCAAATCCATATTAGTTGCATCGATGACACCGTCCAACCATCTCATTCTCTGCCGTCCCCTTTTCCTTTTGCCTTCCATCTTTCCCAACATCAGGGACTTTTGCAAGGAGTCCTCTCTCCTCATGAGGTGGCCAAAGTACTGGAGCCTCAGCTTCAAAATCTGTCCTTCCAGTGAACATTCGGGGTTGATTTCTATCTGGGTGGATAGGTTTGATCTCATATAAGAACATAAGAACATAAGAAGAGCCATGCTGGATCAGGCCAAAGGCCCATCTACATCCAGCTTCCTGTATCTCACAGTGGCCCCACCAGATGCATTTGGGAGTGCATGAGACTAGATCTCTGTCTCCTGCAACCACTCCCCTGCATCTGGCCCTTGAGGTACCCTGGTTGTAAGCCTGGAGATTACACATCTCCATCATGGATTGTAACCCGTGATGGACCTCTCCTCCAAGAATCTGTCCAATCCTCTTTTGAAGGTATCCAGGCTAGATGCCATCACCACCTCCTGTGGCAGGGAGTTCCACAGACTAACAACACGCTGGGTAAAAAAATATTTTCTTTTGTCTGTTCTCACTCTTCCAGCCCTCAAGTTGAGTGTATGTCCCCTAATTCTGGTATATTGTGAGAGGGAGAAGAGCATCCCTCTATCCACTTTACTCATGCCCTGCATTATTTTGTACATCTCAATCATATCTCCCCTCAGGCGCCTTTTTTACAGACTAAAGAGCCCCAAATGTTTTAGTCTTTCCTCATAAGGGAGGTGCCCCAGCCCAGTAATCATTTTAGTTGCTCTCCTTTGCACCTTTTCCAGTTCCACTATGTCTCTCTTGAGATGCGGTGACCAGAATTGGACACAATACTCCAGGTGCGGTCTTACTATCATTTTGTGAAATATAAAGGGCTGTGTCTTAGGTTTGGCTAGGGCATCCCATCCATTTTGGGAACATAGTGGACTTGAGTTTGTAGGCAAAAACTACTAGCAGCCCACCCGTACCTCTCCCTGAGTTGTATACTCAACTCCTTGTTCAGCATCTGCTCTTCCAGGAATCTACACTGCTCGAGAAAATGGAAAACAGCAGAGAGAGAGTGTTGAGACCTTGAAGGAGACCCAGATGCAACCAATAACCAGTGCAGGTAAGCCAGGGGCAGGAGAGATGTGGTCAAATTTGCTCCGCCCTGTCACCAAACTGATGGCCACAGTCTAAACCCACAGATGTCCTCAGGTCAACCCCCAAGGGAAGCCCCATGAAGAGACGTTTTACGGTAGTCAACCCTGGAGATCATCAATGCATGTATCAATGTTCTGATGGCTTCCTCATCTAGGTAGGGATGGAGCTGACCCTCTGTTGTTTGAAGGCTGACCTGGATGCCACTACCACCAGGGAATGCAAGAATAAGGCAGGGTCCAGATTCCAAATGGAGTCCCTAAGTGGAGGTCAGTGTCATAGGGCTTAGGAATGATGCCCATCAACCTCCCCCTGGGAGAATGATCTCCCTCTTGTCCATACTCAACTTAAGCCTGTTTGCTCTGGTCTACTCCAACACCATTGCCGGAAACCATTTCAACATCCACACTAGAGATGGGCACGAAATGAACAATTTTTCATTTCCATTTTCGTTTTTTGTTTCATTATGCAACGAAACGACAAACAAATTTTGTCTCTAAAATGAAACGAAACGAACAGAAACCAGAAATTTTGTCATCCGTTTCGTTTTCGTTACGGCAATACATTGAACTGCTTTAAATGCTAAAAAAAATCACAAAAAATTGAAATAAATGGTAATGAAACGGTAACGAAACGAACGAAAACAAAAACGATTTTTGCAAAAATTCACGAAAAACAGAAACGAACCGAAATGGACCCCCTAAACGACAAACGAAACACCATTTTTTTTATTTGTGCCCATCTCTAATCCACACCATGGTAGGGAAAAAGAGATGGCGCTGTGTATCATCAGCATAAGAATATAAGAACAGCCTCGCTGGAACAGGCCACAGCCAATCCAGTCCAGCATTCTGTCTCACACAGTGGCTCACAATTTGCTTCAGAGTATTCCCAAGCAGATGTCTTCACCTGCTTAAGATTCCCTGCAAATGGCATTGAGAGATATCATGCCTATCTCTCCAACCCAGAGGTTGTCCTTAGGCATCCATAATGACAGCCAATTCATACCCTTGTTCTCCATGAACTTGTCTAATCCTTTCTTAAAGCTGTCAAGGCTGATGCAGTCACCACTTCTTCTGACAGGGAGTTCCATAGACCGGTGATCCTCTGGGTGAAAAAGTACTTTCTCTTATTTGTTTGAGATCTAGCACTCAAAAGTTTCATGGAGTGCCCCCTAGTTCTAGGTTGTGTGATGGGGAAAACAGCTTTTCCTTATCTACCTTGTCCACCCCTTGTATGATTTTATAAACTTCAATCAGGTCACCTCTTAGGCGCCGTCGTTCGAGAGTGAAGGGGCCCAGCCGTTGCAGTATCAGATCGTAAGGAATGTGTTCCAGTCCCTGAATCATTCTGGTTGCCCACCTCTGCACTTTTTCCAGTTCCATAATATCCTTCTGGAAGTCCGGTGACCACAGGTGTACACAATACTCCAGATGGGGCCTCACCCTAGATTTATAAAGAGGCAAAATGACACTTGTTGACTTATTTTCTGTACCCTTCCTAATGATCCTTAGTATTGAGTTTGCTTTTTTCACTGCTGTGGCACACTGGGTTGACACCTTCATTGCGCTGTCCACCAGGAGAGGCCCCTTTCCTGGTTGATGATACTGGTGATACCACACTCAGATCTCTGGATGACTTCTCCCCACATCTGAGTGCCTGTCCAGGAGGAGACTATGGTCAACGCTACCAAAAGCCTCTGAGAGCTCCAGGAAAGCCAACAGGATGTGAGCGCCCCTCTGCCAACCTTGCTTTAGTTTACAACCACACTCTTGAGTGTGGCCTAAATCTGGACTGGAACAGATCAAGGGAGTTTTCATCTTCCAGGGACGTCTGGAGCTGCTCCTCCATCACCACCGCCACTCAAATCACCTTGGCCATGAATGGTCTATTGGCAATGGACCTATTTTTGGAGACATCGTCCGCCACCATGTTTGGTTGCTTCTGGATGAGCCAAGCCATTGTTTCCTCAATGCAGGAGAGAAAGTGATCTTCCCTCAAGGAGGCATTAACACTGTTCAGCTTTTATAAGCTGAGAAGGGCAAGACTTAAGCAAGGAAGTAGCCAGTCTGTGTTACTGGTCCAAACAGAGCCAAAGGGCAGAGAACTTCCAACAGTAGGGACAAAACCCAGACTAACAGTCTGGATATTAGATTGAAAGTAGGCATTCAACTGATCACCGGGGAAGACAAGGAGCAATCAGTGGTATCTCCTTGGACCTTCCTGTGGCTGACCCTGAAAATGCACCGGTATTCCCCCTCTCTCCCATTTGGAGACTTTCCTCCTGATGCACATCACTAATTTAGGCCCAAATAGCCCATTTGGTTTTCTTTTGATATTTTAAGAAAACACATATATATGCTAATCAATTACTTTCTGGATGGTTTGCAGTAAGCAGGAACATGATAAATGATCAGTTTTAAGTACAATTAAAAACAGAATTAGCACCGTAATGAAAATGTCTAGCAAAGCAAAGTGGCAGAGCATGAAAGGGAAAATAAAAAGTTTAATTCAGAAGATGTATCATTATTCAGAGGTACCTCTGAAAACACACACACACACACACACACACACACACACACACACACACACACACACACACACACACACACACACACACACACACACACACACACACACACATTAATAGGCAGCCACCTGTCTTTGCTACTCTCTCAAACAGAATGCAAAACAGCATGGATCTGTTACATTTTCTCCAGGTAGATTATTTATTTTAATGGTGCTAACACACCAACGATGCATGGGAAGATGGACTGTACTTGTGAAAGACAGTAATGCTAGGAAAAGCTGAAAGCAGTAGGAGAAGAAGGGAATATCGGTGGATTGACCTCATACATACAACACCCCCAGTCCTGCCCTCTGAACCACGAGCCACGGTTGCATCTCCTCTAAAACTAATGAAGTATAAGCATTAGGGCCCCCATTACTGGAGGGACCTGAGACGTGACTTTAGCATACTTTTTTTAAAAAAGTGGTGGTATGTCTTGGAACAACCTCATGGAAGAAGATAGCATGGGTTACCAAGATCTCATTGGAAAGGGGTTCGCCATAAGAGTTCAAAAACTACAGGCCCCCCCAAATGTAGGTCTACCACTGCCTTTCGCCGTCTATGGTTGACACTATCAGGTGGTGCTGTCCAGGAGAAGGTTGTTTTCTCACCTTACTTAGATATCCCAGAGACCGAACCCAGGGTTTTCAGCATGAAAAGCCTGTGTCCCGCCTCCAAACTCTACCACTTTGTCAAACTATACCTCTCCAACCCCAACAATGATAGACCACGGAGCTCTATCTGAATCCCCAAAAAATGGGACTGGGAGTCGTTGAAGAGGAATTTATGGGACCTTTGTGGTCAGCTACACCATGTTGAATTTCTGGAGGGTCAAACTGTACATTACGGGGAGTAAGGATGTGCCGAGTTGCCCAGAACCACCAAGCTGGTCCGTGCGCAAATAAAGGATCAGTCCTCCGTTTGCCTTTTTGGTGGCACTCTGAACTAGCCCTGGTCCTGTTCCCTTACAATATCCGTGTGCTTCCATTTCTCTAAGAAGCTCCCATCCCTGCTACTGGGAAAACACAAGTCCCAAAGATGTGAAAACCAAGTTTCGCTATTGGCAGGGTCAAGGTGCTTAGGAAAAGCTATAGGTCTAAAGCAGATTGCAGAGCTGGATACCCTGCTTTACTGTCATTTATAATTTCCCCCTGCTCTCCTACCTACCAGTAGAGAATCCCAAGCAGTTCCTTAAGACAGTCACTGGGAAGGGAGGGAAGGAGGGACCTTAAAAGGGCAATGGGCACAACTGTATTCTGTTTCTCCTTAAACGGGCAATGCCAGGACTTCCTTTCCATCACTATCCAGCCATTCTCTCTACCCCTACCCATCTTGTTCTATGGATCTGAAATGGAAAGCAAAGTGGGCTGCGTATATATCCCCCCCCATGCTTAATGTACTCTCTGATCAGTTTACAATTTGATTAAGGCTGCTTTTACACGACCCCTAAAATCCACTGGCCACTTAAATGCAGATCCCCCCCAACGTGGCTTTTGTTCTGCTTCCTGTATTCCCACCTCCCACACTCTGATTCTATTGCTTCTGTCTGCGGTGAGGGAAGAGAGAAAAAAATGCAGGCTCACCTCCGCCTGCCATTGGCAGCAGCTAATTATTCCAGCCCCTTAGGATTCCTGTCTGTTAAAAGGGGGGTGAACTCAACAAAAACAAACAAAAAGCGGAGGAGGGCCAGGCGTGCAATGCTTTACAACAGCAACAAGGAACAGCAACAAGGATTTTACCTCCTCCAGACCAGGTACTTGTAAAATGCGCTGGGGCGCACTTAAGTGAGCGTGATCTTACTTTATTTTTTTTAAAGTCCACTGCTGGTGGGAAAACAATTTTATGCTCCGCATCTGCAAGCATTTTGCAGCGGATTTTAGGGGTCATGTAAAAGCAGCCTATGTAGGCTACCCATTACCCCACCCAACCATTGAATTAAAGCAATTGTCTTGATCTTAAAGCAGTCACTGGGGAGGGAGGGAAGGAGGCACTGTAAAAGAGCAATGGGCACAACTGTATTCTGTTTCTCCTTAAACGGGCAATGCCAGGACTTCCTTTCCTTCACTTTCCAGCCATTCTCTCTACCCCTACCCATCTTGTTCTATGGATCTGAAATGGAAAGCAAAGTGGGCTACGTATATATCCCCCCCATGCTTAAAGTACTCTCTGATCAGTTTACAATTTGATTATGTAGGCTACCCATTGCCCCCACCCAACCACTGAATTAAAGCAATTGTCTTGACTGCAGTTGTCGCTGAGAGCAAACTACAGTCAGAGTGGAGCCAGCGTGGTTCACCAATAGCTGTATTGCACCATTTATTTATTTATTTATTTATTTATTTATTTATTTATTTATTTATTTATTTATTTAATTAATTAATTAATTTGTTACACTTCTATACCACTCCATCTTCCATAAGGAACTCTGGGCGGTTTACAGATTTAAAACAACAGGAAAACCAGCAAAAAGGAGAAGCATCAATAAAAGAACAACAGTATGAGCAAAAAGGGAGGGAAACCCTCAACAAGATGCAGCGGACACACACACACACAAGGAAAAAAAATTAAGTGGAAATAAGGTCACCATAAGCCTCCTTAAAAAGCATAGTTTTTAAAGCCTTTTTGAAGGCGGGCAGGGACTGTGCAAGGCGCAACTCGCTTGGTAGGTGGTTCAAAAAAAATCATGGGCTCAAGCTGCACTGGAATGCAACTCCCAACTGAGACCCTGAAGGGCCGCTGTTTGTCGGGGCAGCCAATATTCTAAGACCATGTCTGACTTGAGACCTGCTTGCATACAGAGCTTCTCAAAGTGGAGGGGGAAAGGGGGCCGCAGCTGGAAAAGTTACTCTTTTTTAGCCCATCGTTTCCAGAAATTCTCACCCAGCAATTCATCTCTCTTTCCCACTGAAAAGAGTGTGCATCTTGTACCAACACCTTTGAATGAATGGCCACTAGAGATGGGCACAAAACGACCATTTTTTGTTGCCGTTCTCCGTTTTTCGTTCCGTTACATAATGGTACGTATAACGACTGTTGCGATGGGGCAGGCTCGAACCAAACAGAACCAAAAAAATTTTCTTTGGTTCTGTTCATTTCCGTTACTGGCGTCGCACCGCTCGTGCAATGAAAAATGGAGCAGCGGTGGGCAGCAAGAGGGGGCTGGGCCTGGCGGAGCCTCTTTGCCCCCTCCCCGCCGGAGCCGACGATGCGAGACTTTGCCGATCTCACGAGAAGAGGCGGGATCCGAGCCCTTATGGGCTGGGCTCCGGGATCTCGGCCACGTGGCGAAGCGGTGACGGTGCAGCCAGCTCAGAAGCCGGAACGGAGGGAGTCGTTGGAGCACGGGGGGGGGAGTGCAGCGGCACACACACACCACACAGATTTCCCAGGTCTAGGCTGGGGGAGGTGCGGGGCGGCAGTCTGCCAGGATGGTGGTTCCCGGGGCAGAGTGGTTCCCAGGAAGAAGGGCCCCAGTTAGGGTGGTGCTGCACGGAGCTCCGGGGGTGGAGGACGGCACGGCGGATCGGACCTTGGGGAGGGGGCCCAAGGGAAGGTGGTACTCGGCAGTGCTCCAGGGGTGGCGGCCTGTTGGGGGTGGTGATCAGAGCAGTGCCCGGCTCTGGGAGGACTCCCCGTGGCCACGGGATGGCTCTCCTGGCAGGCTTGCCACTAGCTCCGGTGGCGCCCAGCCCTGGGAGGGCTCCCTGTGGCCACAGCTTGCTGCACCCGAAAAATGAAGAAACGGAAACGAAGCGGGCCCTGGGGCCCCGAAAAATGGAAATGAAATGAAGTGGAGCCCAGGGCCTACGACCATGAAATGCCATTTTGGCATTTCGTGCCCATCTCTAATGGCCACTGCTTGTCTTGTGATTAGAGGGCTTTATGAGCCTCATGAACCAAATTCACAGAAATTAGTCCAGAAAGGTCTTTTTTTAAAAAAACTGGCAGCTGTTTAGGTCAGAGAGTTTTTTAAAAAAATGTGGAGCAGTTGATAAATTTGCATATTTAATTAAATGCCGCTAGCAAACTGTGATTTTTTTTTATCCCTCCCTCCCCATTAGATGCCAAGTACCTTACTTGATATCACAAAGCTGCTAGTTTTCGGCCTTTGTGAGCAAGCCCAGATAAGACTGCCTTGACATTCAGGAAAGAAAAGAATGCCAATTTCTGAGCTTTTGGAAACACAGAAAGTATTTGCCTGATTTTGTGTGGCAGGTGAAGAGAGAGAGAGAGAGAGAGAGAGAGAGAGAGAGAGAGAAGAGGGGTAGGGAATCGTTCTCCCATTTTCTTCTTGAACTGATGCATTTTTAGTGAGCTGTTCAAAATTACACAAATCTTGGGCAGTCAGTGGGTGTGGTGGGGATGAAGGCAGTACAGTGGAATCTAGGGATCCCATGCCTTCTCCTCTCTTTCCAGTTATCTAAACAGTGATTTAATAATGCAGGGCATGAGTAAAGTGGATAGAGGGGCGCTCTTCTCCCTCTCCCAAAATACCAGAACTAGGGGACATCCACTCAAATTGAGGGCTGGGAGAGTCAGAACAGACAAAAGAAAATATTTTTTAAACCCAGCGCATTGTCAGTCTGTGGAACTCCCTGCCACGGGAGGTGGTGTTGGCACCTGGCCTGGATGCCTTCAAAAGAGGATTGGACAAATTCCTGGAGGAAAAGTCCATCACAGGTTACAAGCCATGAGGGAGATGTGTCATCTCCAGGCTTAAACCCGGGGTACTTCAAGGGCCAGATGCAGGGGAGTGGTTTGCAGGAGACAGAGATCTAGTCTCATGCACTCCCAAATGCATCTGGTGGGGCCACTGTGAGATACAGGAAGCTGGACTAGATGGGCCTTTGGCCTGATCCAGCATGGCTCTTCTTATGTTCTTATGTTCTTATGATTTTGGACAGAGAGTGAGGGATTACGGCACTAATTTAAGTGAGGATTCCAGGCACAAAGCTGCCACTGCTGTTGGCGGGCTCCACACGAGGAGGACCGATTGGCATTCCGAAGGCACGGCAGCGATGCTGTTTTATGGAAATCGGGGTCAGGAGGAAGAAAGGCGCCAGAGTGCTTCATTACAATTCTTTCCGATTCTTGGTCACTTCCCTTGCGCCCATTCTTTTGCCATGACAAGAGCGCGAGGGCAACATGAAACAGCGAGGGTCATGAGAAGGGTTGGCTTCTCAAAAATTCCTGGAGAAGGAGAACACACGCACGCACGCACGCACACACACACACACACACACACACACACACACACACACACACACACACACACACACACAGAGAGAGAGAGAGAGAGAGAGAGAGAGAGAGAGAGAGAGAGAGAGAGAACTCATCCACCCACCCCCATTTTCCCTTAGGCACAGGCTTCCTTCCCACTAACAACACTAGCTTTGTATCTCTTCTGCTGATTAAAGGCATAAAGGATAAGAAGTGTCACTGTGGTTGTGGCTGCAGCTGGATCATGCATCTGACCATGGCCCTTCTTTTTTTATTTTAGCCATTCATACACCGCACACGCTGTATTCAACAGGACGTGTGTGTGTGTGGTGGAGGTTATGTTGCTACACCCCAAGGGTGCCCCTGGGATCTTAGCTTTACCCTGTCATCTTTGGAATGGTCCAGACAGTCCTTATTGCTGAATACAAGGCACATCCCTCACAGAATCCCAACTGCTCTATGCTCTCAAAATATGCATTTTCGCTGCTTTAAAAGTCATAAGAACATAAGAAGAGCCATGTTGGATGAGGCCAAGAAGGGCCCATCTAGTCCAGCTTCCTGGATCTCACAGTGGCCCCACCAAATGCCTCTGGGAGCGCACGAGACTAGATATCTGTCTCCTAATACCACTCCCCTGCATCTGGCCCTTGAACAATCCTGGTTTTAAGCCTGGAGATGACACATCTCCATCATGGTTTGTAACCTGTGATGGACCTTTCCTCCAGGAATCTCTCCAATCCCCTTTTGAAGGCATCACCACATCATGTGGCAGGGAGTTCCACAGACTAACAACGTGCTGGGTGAAAATATATTTTCTTTTGTCTGTTCTCACTCTCCCAGCCCTCAATTTGAGTGTATGTCCCCTAGTTCTGGTATTTTGTGAGAGGGAGAAGAGCACCCCTCCATCTACTTTACTCATGCCCTGCATTATTTTGTACGTCTCAGTCATATTCCCCCAGGCACTTTTTTCCTGACTAAACACCGCCAAATGTTTTTTTAACCTTTCCTCATAAGGGGGGGGGTGCCCCAGCCCAGTAATCATTTTAGTCGCTCTCTTCTGCACCTTTTCCAGTTCCACTATGTCTTTCTTGAGATCCAGTGACCAGAATTGCATACAACACACACACATAGATATAGGATGCGTCAACAGTCTATCAGATCATCACAGTTGACGCAGGGTGCCATCCGATGGCTGTCAAGGTGCACCCTGATCACACGGGAAGTGATTTCCATCTGCCAGAGGGAGCGCTCCATCCCAGCAGCCTGAGGTAAAAGCCCTACAAGCTCGGGGTTAAGCTGCTGTGCTCCGTGTCTTATGATTGCGGGGGGGGGGGGGGAAGAGGGCACTGGAGTACCTCGCAAGAAGTCCACTTCTTTGTGGGATTATTACGTCCTTGGGACTGCAGAGCTGGAAGACACCCTCTGAATCCCTGAGTCCAGCCCTTGCCAACGAGACCCCAGTGGGGAATTGTCAGATGTTAGTTAGTGAAACTATGTACTGTATTAGACAGATGTATAAATACACTGGTACCCAGAGTTAAGAGCAGCTCGACTTAAAAGCAATTCGACTTAAGAGCGGAAAACTGTTGGCGTTTTAACTGACTGCCTCCTTACAAATTTTAGATATGGTCTGCTCGACTTACAAATATTATTTTTCATTTTTTAAACTTATTTTTTTTCAAAATTTAGATAGGTGCCCCGACTTAAGAGTAGTTTGACAAGAGCATGCATTCAGAACGGATTAAATTCGTAAGTTGAGGCACCACTGTAAGCGGTTTGTATGTGTTTAATTGATTTCTAAGATGGAGTCTGCAAAGTCACAGTGATTCCGTCTAAAGGTTTTTTTTTCCCTATTAGACTGCAGGTGTAAAGAATGGGCTTAGATGGGTTTGGCTGATGCAAGGTGCTGCAATAGCCATGATGCAATGGGATACCTGATTGGACAGACACATGTATGTAAGTGCTCTGTTAATCCATGTTCAATGGGCCTTTGTGAGTAAGGCACTCATTCTTTGTCTCTCTCTGTGTTGATTATGTATGCCATGTATGATAATATGATGTTATGCTGTTGATTTGTCTTCATATAACTTATCTGTGTACATATGAAACACAACTGTTCTGTTTTAAGTAAGCTCTGACTTTGTCTGATTCTGCTTCTGTCTGTGTAATTGTTCAACAAGTGTTTGCTTTCGCTGGCCGAACAAATTGCAAAATACTCTGACAGGAATCGAACCCCCAACCTCCGCAGCCAGAAGCCTAAACCATCATAGAGCTATACAGCAGTGCTCTGCTTACTTTCCATCCCGAGCTCTCAAGACATGGTTTGGTGGGGATGCGGCAAGGCCACTGATTCTGACATCTTAAATTGCTTTTAGCAGTACAACTGTTCTGAAATAGGGAGCCCCAGAATCATATAGAGAGGAAGGATCCCATCACTGAGGCTGGGCTCAGGGGTCCCCAAACCCCTGCCTCATGTCAGTGTAAAAACAGAATACAGTCACCCCCCGCCACTTTGCGGTTCAGGTACTGTGGTCCCACTACATCGCGGGATTGCAGTACCTGCACCTCGGGGCCGCGTGGGGGGCGGTCGGATCACTCTGGGCTGCCCCCAGGCTCTGCGGAGAAGCCTCGGGGCTGCTGGGGGCAGGGGCGATCGGGTCGCTCTGCGCCCCCAGGCTCTGTGGAGAAGCCTCAGGGCTGTGGGGGGGCGGCAGGGGGTGATCAGGTTGCTCCATGCCGCCCCCAGGCTCCGCGGAGAAGCCTCGGAGCTGCTGGGGGCGGGGGCAATCAGGTCGCTCTGCATCCCCCAGGCTCCGCGGAGAAGCCTCGGGGCTGTGGGGGGTGGCAGGGGGCGATCGGGTCGCTCCATGCTGCCCCCAGGCTCCGTGCCACCCCCAGGCCCCCCACCCGCTTCCGCATATCACGGATTTTCATGCATCGCGGGTGGGGTTGGTCCATAAGTCCTGCGATTGGCGGGGGGTTACTGTATCTTCACCTGTAGAATATCCCATGCATTTCACACTCATCCTTTTTAATGCTGTATCTTCATGCCAAATAGCATCCTTAGATTTCCTTTGCTCTCTTCCTGATTCTTCTTCCTTCTTAGCTAGAGAGAAACAAGCCAGTGTGCCCAAAAGCTAACTTTAGGTGCTTCTGTAAACCACGTTCAGGGGCCTCTCCTCCTGCACTATTCTTAAAATCTGAGGCTGAAACAGCTGGGCCTCTTCATTCTTGAACGACGGCGCCTAAGAGGTGACCTGATTGATGTTTATAAAAATCATACACGGGGTGGACAAAGTAGATAAGGAAAAACTGTTTTTCCTATCGCACAACACTAGAACAAGGGGGCACTCCATGAAACTTTTGGGTGCTAGATCTCAAGCAAACAAGAGAAAGTCCTTTTTCAACCAGGGGATCACTGGTCTGTGGAACTCCCTGCCAGAAGAAGTGGTGACAGCCGTCAGCCTTGACAGCTTTAAGAAAGGATTGGACAAGTTTATGGAGAACAAGGGTATCCATGGCTATCATGTTGGATGCCTAAGGACAACCTCCGGGCTGGAGAGATAGGCAGGATGCCTCTCAGTGCCATTTGTGGGGAATCGTAAGCGGGTGAAGACATCTGCTTGGGAATACCCTGAAGCAAATGGTGAGCCCCTGTGTGAGAGAAAATGCTGGACTGGATGGGCCTTTGGCCTGTTCCAGCAAGGGCTCTTCTTATGTTCTTATGATATCCTTAGCTGATCAACAGTGCATTTTCTTTTGGTCTTCTTTTCTACACAAGCTGCCTGGTTTATTACCCGTGACTTCACTTCTCTTCCTTGGAAACCAACTCAGCATGCAGCTTCTGCGCTCTGCAAAGATTTAAATGACCTTAATGACCCTCTTATCTCTAAACAGTTTTCCAGAGCCATTTTATCAAGAAATATTTTGCTCATCCTCCTGGCCCCCAAACTCTACTTGGGCTGAATGTGAAATATGGTAAACTCCAGTGCTTCGTCTGCTTCTCCTTGTCATCGTTTTTGATTCCTTTCTGTGCAATCCTTTTGTCTAACTATGGATAGCAACCTCTCCATGCAGAAAAAAAATCAACCTTGACTGGAAGGACAGATTTTGAAGTTGAGGCTCCAGTACTATGGCCACCTCATGAGGAGAAAGGAGTCCTTGGAAAAGTCCCTGATGTTGGGAAAGATTGAAGGCAAAAGGAAAAGAGGACGGCAGAGAATGAGATGGTTGGACGGTGTCATCGATGCAACCAATATGGATTTGACCAAACTCCAGGAGGCAGTGGAAGATAGGAAGGCCTGGCGAGCTCTGGTCCATGGGGTCACGAAGAGTCAGACATGACTGAACGACTGAACAACAACAATGGATAGCAAGCTCCTTGGGGTGGAAAACCACCCTCTTTCTGTCCGGCAAAGCCTTGTGTACATTAGCGGTGCAATGATCACCAACATCACCACATGTGTGAACTGTGGGACCAAAATCTCTCATCCCCTGCCTTTATGAGCACTGCTTCTCTCTGCGGGAAGAGCAGGAGCATTTCTGAGAATATACAAAATGCCCTTCCTAACCACTAACATATCCCAGGACATGTAAGGACTAGGGTCAGGGGTCCTATATCGCAACATACACTAATTGTAGGCAAGTAATTAAATGCTGGCTGACTCGATCTTCTCCTTACTGCTGTTCCTTGGAATTGCTCTCTTTTTCATCATATTGCTGATGAATCTTCAGTTGAAGGTCAGCTTCAGAAAAGAATAGAGATGGAAGAAGGGGGTGGCTCTTAAAACACAGTAGAAACATAATTATGCCAGAGGAGGTAACCAGCAAGTGCTTGGTGCTCTTATCAGTAATTGGAGGGGGATGTATAAATGTTAAGAAAGCCGCAAGCAGTCCTTGGTTCAGGGGCATCGGAGATTTCTCCCAGAGATGACCTCCAGTGCTGCTAGGAGTGGAAGTTTTAACTCCAGTTGGCCCGTAAGCAAGAAAGGGTGGAGAGATATTACCGTAATTTCCCCCTGCCAAAAAGAAATATATTATTTCTTCTCTTAGAACATCCATTTAAGGTACTGCAGCAAAGGGTGCGTGCGAATCACGCGTTTCTAAAATGGGGGTGAGAAAAACCTCTAGTGCTGATTTCAAGTTGGAATAGCTCTCGGTATAAAATGGGAGAACGAGGAAACAGGACCGTGTGCGTGTGTGCGTGCGTGCGTGCGTGCGCGTGTGCGCGTGTGCACACCATACATTGGGGGTGACTTGATGAGAGGCGCACAGAGATTTAAAAGGTAAACACACCGTTTCTTCTTTGAAGAAACCCATTGAGGTCAGTGGAGGAGGACAAAACCAAAACTTAGTTACAGAACCCCCTTAGTTAGACAGAGCGGATGGCTTTTGTCTAACTAAAATGGAGGATCAGGATAAAGCAGGAAGGAAGATATATTAATGAGAAAATACCAGTCTGGATCTGTATTTTAAATCCAGGGAGTAGAGATGTGCACGAAATGAGCAATTTTTTGTTTTTGTTTTTGTTTTTTTCATTTTGTTACGCAACAAAAATGAAATGAATTTTTTAAAAACAAAACAAAAATGAAATGACCAAATTTGCCATGTTTTTCATTTTCGTTGCAGCAGATGCATTGAACTAAAAAGAATGCTAACGAAACAGCAATTTTTCGTTTTCATTTTCATTTTTTGTTTCATTACCTAATGAAACGAAAATGAATTTTTTTGCAAAAAATCACGAAAACGAAAATGAACTGAAACGGTCTCCTAAACGACCAAACGACAAACAAAACACCATTTTTTTGAGTCATGCCCATCTCTACCAGGGAGCTTCTATTTCATGAATGAGGGCATTGATCCACCCAGTTTTGTTATTATCAACACTAACAGTGGCTCTTCCGCAGTAGTTAAATGGCCTCTTTAAAGAGAACAGTCCTTTATATGAAATTCTTTAGAGGGGCAAAGAAAAGGTCTGAATGCAGTCAACTATGAAAAGCACATAAGCAAAGTGTGCTGTTTATATACTCCAAGTGCTTAAAGAACTCTCTGAGCAACTTATAATGGAATTATTCAAGCTATACTTTGCCCCTCCGTGAGCTGGGTACTCAATTTACTGATGCCAGAAGGCCGAGTCACCTTTGAGCTGGCTACCTGAATTCCTTGGGATCAAATTCAGGCCATGAGCAGAGTCTTCACTGCAGTATTGTTGTTTAACCACTGCGCCACAAGGCTCCCAGGTATGGTGTGGCGAAAAGGGTTAATACAAGTATGAATATTTATGACTTTGATTTGAATAGCCAATCACCAAGCAGGTGGGAGTGGCTAAGAATGTTATATATAGAACGTAATGGATGATGGACAGGGGAGTTTTGAGTTCAGTTCACTTAAGTTCAGTTTGTGTTCAGTTCAGGTTAGAGCTGAGAGGAGTTCAGTTAAGAGTTCAGCTGAGAGTCAGTTAGATTGTCAGTTGTTCAGGTGGGAGATCCTGCCACTGAAAAGGGTCTAGTTTAGAAAGGAAACACATTATTATAAGATTTCATGTATGCAGTACCATAACATCGGCTAAAGCTATCATAACACTGAGCATCTAATTGTAAACCAATAAATGTTTCATGTTTATTTAACAACTATATAACTTGGTGTGACTCTCTCTCTCAAATACATATAAGTGTCCAGTGAATCTGGTGGTGGCAGCGAGTGAAAACCCAGTGTGTGCAAGGGGCACGTCACATATGGCCGTTCCCACAGAAACTGGGAATTGCTGGTGGGCAGGCTGATGTCTGATAGGGTAAAGCTGGAGACGTCGGTTGGGAAATGTATCTGCCTCCTCTCAGGGTACCAGCCTGCAACCGAAAAGCTTCAATAGTCGGGTGTGAGGATATAAGAGCAGATTAGCCAACATGGAAGATGGAAGTGGTACAAGGCACTGGAGCTAAAATAAACAGCAAGCCACAGGAGCTAAGGCCACCTTGAAGCAGAATGAAATAAAAGAGAAAGGGCTTAAAAGCCATTGTCCTTCTTGCTGTTGTATGCCTCAAATTAAAACTGATATAGTAACCCTAGTAGGGCTTTCAAGGCGGTAAGTAAGGCCTTTCTCCAACACTCCATCCATCCCCCAGTGAGATACCATGGCTGAATGGAGATTCGAACCCAGTGCAAGTCTGATTCTCTATCCACAACATCACGTAGAGTATCCCCTTAAATGGCACAGGGGGAATGAGAGCTGAAAGATGCTATTATAACTGGGCCCCGAAGCAGACAAATAAATAAGGGAAGAAATAGATACAGTGGACCCTTGTATAACAAACGGTTTGTATCACATAAAATCTGTACAACATAAAAAATTCCGGAGATAGGGGAAATTTGTTTAACATAATTGTCTATGGGGCGAATCCGTACAACATAAAAATGGTCACGATTAGGAATTACTCTGTTTTCAATGCATTCCTATGGGAAATTTGTATAAAGGAAAATTTGCTTAACAGAATTTCATTTGGAATGAATTAATTCCTTTATACAGGTACCACTGTATAAAGATGTTTGTACAGTGCTTGCTAGAAACCATGGAAGACTTGCAGGTGGCTGGACAATGGTGAAATCCTTAATCCTTTTGTATTAGTAGTAGACAATTGGACAGGCTGTGTCCACTACAGGTTTTGTTTGTGTCTTACCTTCTAAGATTTTTTTTTTCCCTTGTGTTTTATGAGTCTGATCATTGGAATATTTGTTTTGTTTTGTTTGCTTCTATTGTATGTAAATAAAAAAAATTAAAAATGGAAACTAAATAAAAGGGCACAGGGGAACCAAGAGTATTTTAATCATACACCAAAAGTATGTACAGTATGTATGTATGCATGTATGTATGTATACTCAGAGCACAGAGAGAAACTCCTAGTTCCCTGAGCTCCTTGCCCTCTAAAGATGTCAGCCAAAGTCTGGTGAAATGTCAGGAAGAAAAACTGCCAGAACACAGCCAAACAGCCCGAAAAACTCACAACAACTATGCATGCATGCATGCATGCATGCATGCATTGTTTCAACTTTGATAGCACCCCATAGTGCACCCAGTTTCTGGGAGGCTCAAAAGAGGACCATTCAAGTTGCATATGTGGGGGGGGGTACTTGAAAGAGGATCTCTGTAGAGAACAGACAGGCAGCAGAACATCTGAGGAGATGTTCCCAAGCTGGACTTTGATCGAAAAACTCTCCCTCCCCTGCATTTAAAGACATTAATTCCATATTGTGATGTGGCTGCATCATGGGCCTCCTGGGTTTTAGGGAGTGGTGGCTCAGCAGGCTAGAGTGCTGAAACTGTTGGGTGCAAAGTCAGCAGCTCAGTGGTTCGAATCCCAGGTGCCTGACAGAGCAGTGAGCTCCTGTTGTTAACCCCAGCTCCTGCCCACATAGCAGTTTGAAACCATGTAAATGCAAGTAGATAAATAGGTAGGTACCGCTGTAAAAAGTGGGAAGGTAAACGGTATCCTGTGCCCAGAAATGAGTTCAGGCATGTCAGCTACATGGCCATGGACTTGCACAACACTGGCTGTTGGGCTTGGAAACGGAGATGAGTGCCACCCCTAGAGTCAGACATAACTAGCACGCATGTGCAAGGGGAACCTTTACCTTTTAGCTAAGTTTCCTAAACAGAGTGCCCCCCATCACTCTCAGCTACATTAGATGGGCTAGGAAGAACCATCCTGTTCCACAGAGGTGAACGCTTCTGGAACCAGGCTTTGCAGCCGGGCTGAAAGAGCAGTCAGCCATCCGCCGTTGCACTATCTGATTGTGCTAAATTCATATGCGTGGTGTTTTCAACGATAGCGCATCATCCCTGGTGGAGCCTGCTGAGGGTTATTACCACCACCCCGCTCTTGTTGCTGATTATCAGCCCTGTTTATTTCTGCATCTGTCGGCAGCCAGCGGAGGGAATCTGTCAGCCCTGCCAGGACGTGGAGATGCATTTATCGCTTTGTGATACTGTGAGTTACACGCTTCTCAACAGGAAGAGCTGATGCTGGCCTTCCTGGTTTAATTGTGATCCTATCAACAGCTCGCTGATGGTTCTCCAGGTGTGCCCGGGAGATGCAGGCATCTTAATGACCCTTTGTGGTGCAGCATGAGTCCAAGTGTGGAGGTGCAGCCTTTCTGTTCCCTGATAATGGTGTAACTGCCCAGGTGCCACCTTGCCTTGCCTTGCAGACAGATTGCAGACAGATGTCCGTTTTGCCTCTGTTAGTGTTGAGCTTAGGAGCGGTACAAAAAAATGTTACTTCACGTCTGTTGCGCAACTACTGAAATTTGTCTCAACCACACCCCTGAAACAGGTACTAAGTGCGACAGTCCTGTACCTGGTGCTGGGGTAAGGTTTTCCCTTGTCACTCTTTGACAGTTACTTCACGTCCTTCCTCGTTCCAAGATGAAGTTTGTTGCGTGATAATGTTGTTCGCGGTCACATGGTCTTCTCTCGCTTCTGTCCCTGTTCCCATGTACCCAGGGGTGGGATTGATGATACTGGGACAACTGTTACTGCACATCCTTGTTTTGTGATAAGATCTGAAATTCTTTGCCTTCCTTCTCCTTTTTTTTTTTTTTGGTCCAACCTTCCATTTTTCAATGTTTCGATTCTCCTCAGCCTTGCCTTCAATGCGTTATGGAGCAAAGTTTGAGTCATTTTGTCTTTTAAAATCTATGCCCTGCATTGCTAACTCCATAGGGAATTTACTGGCAAATGTCACTTTGCAGTCCTGCCACTCGATGGATACTGCCACAATGAGCAAAAATCATCACTCGTTCTGTGAAGAGCATGACCACATGGGCTCTCGTCTCAGAACAAGAACCGAGACAAGCAGATTCCCGAGGCCAGGGAGGGGTATCGCTCATCATGCTTTAATATCAGTTCAGGAGATGTGGTTGGGATGAACTCCCACCATCACGTAATGGACGTGCAATAAGATTTCTTCATACCGGTCCCAAGCGGGATGGCAAGCAGCGATGAGAGGGACGTGAAGTATCAGCCTTTGTTCTCTCTTTCTGTTCTGAGACAAGACACCGTATAGTAACGACTGTCATGCAACAAAACATTCATTTCTCTCAGAAAACTGTGTCTGGGTTATTTTTAAAAACTTTTTGACTTTACAGAAGCAGAATATCGAAAAATAATTTTTAACCCCCCCTCTCTAAAAAGGGGGGAAAGGAAGCTAGACAAATTCAGTGTTTGTCACGGTACAAGACCATGAGGTAACACTTGTCACAAGACAAGTTATCACAACCGTGGGAACACTGAAACAGGGGCAAAACCACATGATCGCGACCAACGCTGTCACGGTAGAAAACTAGTCGTGGAACACAGAAGGACATGAAGTCACCCCCAGAGATGAACCCCTGGCAAAACAACCCAGCACTTGTGTTTTCCAGCCTTGTTTCTGGAGAGATCAAGCCGTGCCCTGGGGCTTGGAGCCAGCAATCCCAATGACTGCTTGCCCCAAGAGAAAAAGAGAAACCCAGCAAGGAGAACTGTAATAAAATGTTTCAGCACAGCCCCTCCCCCCCCGCTTCAAAGCAGGAGTGGTCGCATTCAGGACTCCTGCCGTCTCTAGAGCAGAAGGTGGAAACGTGTAGATGACAGGCCATGCTTGGCCTCACTCATTTTGGAGCCCCGGAGGCCCTCGTGGCCACCTCCTGGATGGTCACCACCAAAACGTGGCCCAAAAGTATGGGAGGTTAGGAGACTGCGCGAAAGGGCCTCCCCTTCCCCAGGTTTCATAGGCACATAGAATCATGAAGTTGGGAGGGGCCTATAAGACCATCTGGTCCACACACACACACCACCCTGCTTAAGGCAGGAATCCAAATCAAAGGTTACCTGCAAGGTGGTTGTCCACATTTTACTTGAATGCCTCCAGGGCTGGAACTCCCTCTGTTGCTGTACTGCTCTAACAGTTAGAAAGTTTTTTCCTGATATGTAACCGAAACCTGGCTCCCTGTAATCTGAGTCCATTGTTGTGTATCCTGCACTCTGGGATGTTTCGAGAACAGATCCTGACCCTCCTGTGGAGGAGAGCCTTTTGAATATTTGTATTTATTTATTTAGAATTTTTTTTACCCCACCTTTTTTCTTGGCAAAGGACCCAAGAGAAAAGGATTATCAAGGGACTGTTCTGGTGATGAGCAGAATCCAGGGCCAACTTTCTGTACCTAAGCCAGGCATGTCCAAACTTCGGCCCTCCAGATGTTTTGGGCCACAACTCCCACAGTCCATTGCCATTTATTATTTATTTATTTTATTGTTATATTTATATCCCACTTATCTTCTAAGCATGTTTTGGGCTGAAACAAGACAATCATAGTTAAATGCAAGCAATAATAATAACAATATAAAAGACACATATAGCAAATCCTTTGCACCCCATAGTGGAAACTAACAGTTGACTATCAAGGAAACACAGGCTTGGAATTCTGGGTGTCGTGGTCCAAAACATCAGGAGGGCCAAAGTTTGGACTTGCCTGACCTAAGCCCTTCTTTGGGTGACTGCCAAACCCAGGTCAGTGGGGATCACATCAAGATGCTTTCCCAGTTATGAAACCGTGCAGCTTGCTTTTTTTTTTTTTTAAAGAAAACACCTGCCTATGTCGATCCAGGCTCTAATTATAAGCAGCATCTGTTCAACGGAGGTCAAGGGCCCGAGTCCCGGAAGGGATCCGACCTGACAAGCTGGAGATGCCTCACAGTCCCTTGATGGAGAGTGTCCGAGTGGTCATCAAAGCAGAAGCCCGAGCTGACAAGAAAATGAATTCAGAAAGGAGGGGTCCTGAACTCAAAGGCATTTTTGCTTCTCTAAAAGGCTCTGGGTCCTGCACCAGAGAGTGATGCTCGTAATTGGGAGTGCATCTTCCTTGCTCTCCATTGGCTGAGGCTTCGGGCAGCTTCGCGTGAGCTTCCCCAATGACAAAACAAGCTGTGTGCCAGGACCCTGCCTGTCATGGAACCCAATGAGGGTTAAAAAACAAGCTGTTCAACAGGCAGATATTAAAACCACTGTCTTCCTGCAAAGTTTCTTTTAGGGAAAGGATCTTTAACACAGCCTTGCCAGAGATACTAGCAAGTTTACCCTGAACCCTCTGTGGGAGCAACGCGTCACTTACCTTGTCACCACGTTCCTGTGTGTTATCCTGACTTTGTTTCCTGATCCTCCCATGCCTCTGACCTTGCTTCCTGATTCCAGCCTTGAACTTGACATTTGGCTCTGTAAATTATTCTAAGACTCACTTTAGGATTAAAACTAAAGTTCCTGGCAAAGAACTGAACTTGGCTTGCTGTGTGTTCTGTGTGCGGGGCTTGACACTGTGCAACAAGCAGATATTAAAACCACTGTCTTCCTGGTTTCTTTTGCAACACAACATGCGAGGAGCCCCATCCTCCCATGCCTCAAAATTCCAGCAGATAATTAAGAAAGGTTAAAAAGAAAGACATAAGTCCTTTCCCACTCAAAAGGCAGATAAATACAAAATACATAATCTCCCACGTAGCATGACAGCAAACATGGAAAACATTGTCCACCCTCCCTGATACCATCTTTTCCAGTCCTTCCGTACCTGGATCCATTGTGCTTGGCAAGCAGTAACCGCCAATTATTCTCCGTCTTGTCTGCCTGCCTGCCTGTCTCTCAATGATTTGCACCCTCCCTTTCAACATCAGGAGAGAGGCAGCTTGCAACATGTGCCACCAACCTCTGTCCAAACAACTGGGCCATTCACAGTAGAATAAAAGAGATGGCCCAGGCAGCAGTTACCTGCAGGGTTGCCAGCGTGATCGCAGCTCCTATCCTGTGCTTTCAAGGCCAGAAACCCAGAATAAAGGGGTGGTCCCCTGTGACATCGCAAAAGAGGCGCAGGCTGGGGTTAGGAAGGGTTTTGCCTACCAGTGGTGGCGAACCTTTGGCACTCCAGATGTTTTAGACTGCAACTCCCACAATCCTTTGTCATTGGCAGCCTAGGCTCGGAATTCTGGGAGTTCATGAAACTTCTGGGGTGCCGAAGGTGCAAAACTTCTGGAGTGCCAAAGGTTCACCACCACCACTGGTTGTTGTGCTACGACTGCCACAGGGTTTGAGTCAGAAGACGGTTCCTGAGTCCTGATGCTGGGGCTTCCTGCTTCACCTACAAAATCTCACTGGGTTCAATCCAAGTATCCCCAATACAGTAACCCCCCCCCGCCTATTGCGGGGGTTAGGGACCCACCCAACCCACGATGCCTGATTTTCCGCGACCTGTGGAAGCAGGTGGGGGCGGGGGGGGGCAATCAGATCCCCCTGCCGCCAGTGGCATGCGCCGGTCCGAGAACTCTTGGGGCGCTATGTGCTGGCGCTGGCAGGGGGATCTGACCTCCCACCGCCACCTGCCGTCGGGGCCGTCTCCATTGAAATGCATTGACTTCTCGGAGGAGTGTGGGGCGGCGCTGGGCAATGCGATCGCCCCCCGCCATCCCCGCATGGCTCTGAGGCTTCTCGGAGGAGTGCGGGGGTGGCGGTGCTGGACAATGCGATCGCCCCCCGCGTGGACCCGAGGCTTCTCAGAGAAGTGCAGGGGGTGGCACAGGGCGATGCGATTGCCCCCTGCCACCACCACCCCACACAGCCCTGAGGCTTCTCGGAGGAGTGCAGGGGGTGGCGCAGGGCAATGCGATTTCCCCCTGTGCGGCCATGAGGCTTCTCAGAGGAGTGGGGGGGGCCAGCGGGGTTGGCGATGCAATCGCTCCCCCACCGCCCCCCGCACAGCCCGAGGCGCAGGTACTGCGATCCCACGATAAAGTGGAACCACAGTACCTGAACTGCGAAGTGACGGGGGGTGACTGTAGTCTTGAGGAATGGAGACTGCGTAGATATATTAGTTTCAGAGAGGGTAGCCATGATAGTCTTTTCAAGAATTTCAGGCAAAAATCAAAGAAAAACAAAACAGAACATCACCGAACAAAACACAAAAAACATGTGGCACCTTAAAGACTAACTTTCCTATTTTAATGTAACGTTTCATGGACTACATGCCCACTACTTCAGACATATAGCAGCAGAATGTGGTGTGCAATATAATATGGGATGGGATATACATTTCATACCAGATATTCGTTAGCTTTAGTATATAGATTGGGGGGCTGTGGATAGGGGAGGGGGAGATTGGGCCAGGGTGTATAGAGCTGTAAAGGATAATTTTTATGGCTCTGAGGCCAGGATCTGTTTATATGTTTAAGTGTGGTATTATGGCTCGGAGGTGAATTCCTCAAAAGACAGAAACCAGATCAGATCAGAGAGGGTGAGGTTGTGAGTGGAAGCAGGGGGGAGAGAGAGAATTGGAGTTTTTACTTTAGAGTCCGTGAAAAAAATGGCAAGGTAGAAATTGATTGTCTGAAACGTTCCATCTCAGGCAGCCTCCAAAGTAGAGGGAGGAGAGAGGAAGGGAGGTGTCCCTTGTACCAGCCGGGAATGTATTCAAAGGGGAGTGCAGATTAGGGTTTTTTTTTTAATTTGTTTTCAACATTCTTGCTTAGTTTTCAAACCATTTCTAGTCATGGGGCAGCTAGTCAAGTGTGTATAGGGCTACAATTTGCATTTTATTATTGTTCCATTAAAAACACAGAGTCAAATCCAGTGGTTAGTCCCAAGCAGAGCAGATTCCACAGCCAGGTCCCTAAACCATGGTGTGGACGTGGACTTCTAGCCAACTTCTTTTGTGAGTTTGGGCATTTTGTGCATACAACATTATTATTATTATTATTTATTTTTTAAACTTCTATATCGCACCATTTCCCAAGGAGACTCTGGGCGGTTTACAACATGTGGTCTATGGAGGCCCCAGAACGAATCATCTGAGTTTCCATTATTTCTGATGTGGAAATTTGCTTTGATATAAGAGTGTTTTGGTTTACAAGCATGTTTCCAGAATGGATTGTGCTCGTAAACCAAGGCATTTCTGTTGTCTATAATTCTCCAGTTCTGTGAAAAGGATGAAGGAGCACAAGAAAACTGGAAGTTAAATTTTGTGTTGCAAATCGGTAGCCAAAATCCTGTTGGGTGGGGTCCACCTGCAGGCAAGGGAAGACATCAACACCAGCCTCTTGGGGTGATTTTGGAATGTTTCCTACTTGGATATATTGCGTGTGAGCTGTGCACACGGGGAAATCGCAGAAAGAAGCATTGAATCAGCAGCAATCTGCCTCTGCTGGAGATGTCATCCTCCTTATGCCGACAGAGGTGTGCAACAGGATTCCTGTTTGTTATTTTTCCTGCTGAAACTATTGTGAGCGCACTGGCTGTGTTGCTAAATGCCGTTAACCTAATTAGAGAGGAGGATGGTGATGAAACCAAAAAGAATTGGGCCTAACTTTGCTGATGACCAGGTCAACACCTACTTTTGGAGTTATTTGTGGTCAAGAAGATGCATCTTAGTTTTTAATGTCCACTGTCCGTCAGCCACCCCTGCCTCTCCATCTTTTCATGTGCTTGGCAGAGATGGGTTAAATTGATTTTTTTTAAAAAAAGTAAGGGGAAATTGCATAGTAAGCATGCATAATTTGCATAAGATGCAACCAATTTGCAAAATATGCTAATTAGGTGCCCCAGGTTTGGGGACCTGGGATATGAGGAAGCCTGCAGGCATCAAAGCAGGGGGCTTATTCCACTCTTGGTGGAGTTTCTTAAGATACTTCCCATGTGGTAAGAAGGAAGCAGGGATCCGAATGCTAAAAAGACAATGTTAGCCTTTCCCCCTTTCTTTTTGCCTTAAAGCTGCTGCGGGAGCTTCTCATCAGCAGAGGAGGGGGGGAATTGCTTTCTTTCCTTTTAGATTACTTTCAAACTATGTTTTTAGATTATACTTCCAGAATCTCCCAGTTTAGCACAGTTGGGGGAGCCAAGCCAGCTGGGAGATGCTACTGGCTCTAGTCCAGGGGTGGCAAACCTTCAGCACTCCAGATGTTTTGGACCACAACACCCAGAATTCTGAGCCTAGATTGCCCGTGACAAAGGACAGTGGGAGTTGTGGTCCAAAACATCTGGAGGGCCGAAGGTTTGCCACCACCGCAGTCTAGTCCAAAAAGCATCACTCCCATCCCACCACCATCATCATTGGCTTTGTTGTCATTGCTTTCACCAGCTGTGCTCTATTGCGTCCTTCCCCAACACCTTGAAGGTGTTTTGGATCACAAGACCAGGAGATTCTGATCAGATGCCCGGGAGATTCTGAGAGATGCAGTGGAGAACTGCTGCTCTGTCTCTTTCCAAGAGGCTGCTTGAGCTTTATTCTCCACAATAAAGATCGGTTCTGCACCCCCACCGCACCCCCACCCCTTGGAATTACCCATTGCTTAGCTTTGCAATTCTTCACACACCTACTTGGAAGAAAGCTGCACCGAACGCAGTGGGACTTCTCTATAAGATTGTTTTTTGCCTGCTGGGCACTGGATTAATTTACTTCGTCATAGTATAATTGGAGCTGATTGAAAAGCAAAGAGAACCTTCCCCCTCCCCATCGCCTGCTGCACACAACTTGGTTAAAGAAAATATACCGGGTGGGGGAGAGAAGGCAGCCCATGATGCTTCTGGTTCCAGCTCCAATCTCAGGAACTGCTGGGTGAAGGAGGATGGGACCAGAGTCCCTCTTGAGATGGGACACAATTCATCTAGAAGGGCTCATTTGAACATAAGGGCCATGCTGGATCAGGCCAAAGGCCCATCGAGTCCAGCTTCCTGTATCTCACAGTGGCCCCACCAAAAGCCTCTGGGAGTCCATGAGACTAGATCTCTGACTCCTCATACCACTCTCCTGCATCTGGTCCTTGAGGTACCCCGGTTTTAGGCCTGGATATTAGACATTTCCATCATGGTTTGTAACCTGTGATGGACTTTTCCTCCAGGAATCTGTCCAATTCCTTTTTGAAGGCATCCAGGCCAGATACTGTCACCACCTCCTATGGCAGGGAGTTCCACAGACTAACAACACGCTGGGTAAAAAAAAAATTCTTTTGTCTGTTCTCACTCCCTCAGCCCTCAGTTTATTTATTTATTTATTTATTTATTTATTTATTTATTTATTTATTTATTTATTGGGCTTATATACTGCCCGTCTTCCCAGGGGAACTCCGGGCGGTTTTCAACAAGACAATATAAGCAATAACAGGCAATTGAATAAACAATTAAGCAAATAACAAAAACAAACTAAACAATTAAAAATAGCAGTTAAAAGTAGCAGATGGCAGGAAGGGGAAAATTTGAAAATTTGAGTAGATGTCCCCTAGTTCTGGTATTTTGTGAGAGGGAGAAGAGTGTCCCTCTATCCACTTTACTCATGCCCTGCATCATTTTGTACGTCTCAATCATATCCCCCCTCAGGTGCCTTTTTTCCAGACTAAAGAGCCCCAAATGTTTTAGCCTTTCCTCATAAAGGAGGTTCCCTAGCCCAATAATCATTTTAGTCACTCTCCTTTGCCCCTTTTCCAGTTCCACTATGTCTTTTTTGAGATGCAATGACCAGAATTGTACACAATACTCCAGGTGCGGCCTTACTATCGTTTTGTACAATGGCATTATAATGTTGGCTGTTTCATTTCCAATCTCCTTTTTGATAATCCCTAGCATGGAATTGGCCTTCATCACCACTGCCACACACTGGGTAGACACCTTCATTGGCTCTGTCCTCACCTGGGCGGGATACTCTATCCAAAAGGCTCTCCTTTTGGTCAAGAAAGGAGGAATGGGGGCCTGAGGCTGCCCGTCAAATATTACTACCAAGGGTTGCCAGCTCTTAGTGCACCAGCCAGAATGCGAGAGACTCTCTGCAGGCCACAGACATCCCCAGGTGAAAGGAAGAAGCACGGGTGGAAGAGAAAGCAACAATTATTTGTGACATCAGGACTTGGTACATTGTTTTTATGTCGTACAGTCGTGACCGACTCTTCATGACCCCATCTTTAGGACCTAGATACCTGAAGGACCGCCTCCTTCCATATGAACCTACCTGGCAATTGAAGATTGAGCCAGGGGGCCCTTTTGAAAGAGCCATCCCTCAAGGAGGTGAGAGGGATGGCCTGTAGACACAGGGCCTTCCCGGCAGCTGCCCCCAAGCTATGGAATGCCCTCCCAAGTGGGATCCGCCTGGCGCCAACATTGATGACATTTCGGCACCAGGTAAAAACCTTCCTGTTCCAGAAGTTTTTTAATTGACACAATATAGATTGTGGGTCTTCTGATGGCAATTTTAGTGTAATGATGTTAGTGTAAGGTTTTTATTATTGTTTTTAATGATTTATTGATATTCTATGTTTAACTGTTTTAATTTTTTTGATTGTAAGACCTTTGGGTAGTAGGTGGCATATCAGTTGTAAAACTAAATAAAATAAATAAATAAAATGTCCATGGGTCATTACTGGGCCATGGCTACTCCCGTATTATGTAATTAAACTTGGTCGCCTCGTTAAATTGGGATTTGGGTCCACAAGCTCTGTCTCTTGTCCAGCTTTTCGTCCCTAGAAGTTATTTTTCTGCCGTGCTGAATCTTTACACCACATCAGCCACGGTAGCCTGTTAGAGCGAGACCGACCGAGATTATTCCGTCACTCCAAAGACAAATCAAGGGGAAAACAGGCTCTCCAAGGCCTCGGGTGATGCCTGGACTATTCCATCTTGTGAGACCCCCCCCACCGCCCCCACTACTTGAGAAGAGGGGTAAGAAATGTTTTAAAGAATATAAAGAATGGTGTGTGATTTTTTTTTTAAAAAAAAAAAGACCCACTATAGAATACATGACAGCCTACATTTATTTTGAGATATCCTTTGGATGAGTTGAGGTATAAAAAACAAATAAACAAGCAAACATTTTCCCAAGTATAAATAAATAAATAAATAAATAAATTCCCCATCTACCACAGCTGTGGTGTGCATGCAGCTAGCAGTGTGGCTCCAAGCCAGCCCTTGTTGACAAAGCAGGACGCTTAGTCCAGCTCATAGGTCAAGCCTACAGTACAGGCTGAATGGATCTGTCCCTGTTACAGTAGGGAGGAGGAGGAGGAGGAGGAGGAGGAGGAGGAGGTGGTGGTGGTGGTGGTGGTGGTGGTGGTGGTAAGGTCATCTGCAGCCTGTTCACAGAAGGCCCTGGGGATCTGGGCAGGTAACGTGGAACAGCAGGTGAGGCATTATCTCTTCCAAAGGCACTGCCTATGCAAAGAACTTAGGGCGTTTATACACGACCCCTAAGCTGCGCTGCAAATGGCTCCCAGCTCCGGAGCTTAGAAATGTTTTCCCACCAGCTCCGGAGTTTGGAGACAATTAAGTGCGACCCCGCCCACTTTAGCGCGACCCAGCGCACTTTCCTTGTACCTTCTCTTTGGAGGTGATAAAAAATTAGATGCGGATAAGAGTGCCCGGCTCTCCTGGCTTGTCTGTTGTTTTTTTGCCTCCTGCCCCTTTAAGAGCTCCTTGAGACGGAAGCAGGAAGTAATGGGGCTCGTGGCAAGTTCGACCGGGCACCGGCAGGTTAGTAAAGGCTTCTTTTGTCCTTTTTTTCCCTCCCTCCCCTCACGCCGACAGGAGCAGGAAGTGCTGAGGGGTGGGGACGCAGGAACAAAAACGAACCCCCAAGATCTCTGGTCCGAATTTAAGGGACCAGCGGATCTTAGGGGTCATTTGAAAAGGCCCTTACAGTGCTCGTTTGCCTCTCCCAGCCTTGAGACGCAGGCTGTCCTTTTACTCACATCTGTTCAGTCTGTGCCTCTCCCTGGAACCAATGAGCCTCCCATCTACTGCACTTTCTTCACCTGCTGATGCGTCCCTGGGGAATGGTGCTACTTCCAGAAGATTCGAGAACAACAACACCAACTATTGAAGCATGGAATTCCCCTTCCACACATCCTTTGCCCTGCAGTACAAGGTGTTCCTCATCATCTGATGAGCCATGGCACATATCTTTGGTCCAATCATTCTTTTAAAAAAGGAGGATATTTTCCCCCCTTGGAAAAACACATAAATGTTTACTGGTTTCCTGTTACAGCGGTACCTCAACTTACGAATTTAATCAATTCCAAATGCATGCTCTTAAGTCGAACTACTCTTAACTCGGGGTACCTATCTACAAAATTGAAAAAATAAATTTAAAAATTATAAAAATGATTTAAAACTTTGTAAGTCAAGCAGACCATATCTAAAATTTATAAGGAAGCAGTTAAAACGCAAGAGTTTTCCGTTCATAAGTTGAATGGCTCTTAAGTCGAGCTGCTCTTAAGTCGAGGTACCACTGTATTTTATTCCTCCCTTGTAGAGATGGCCACGACTCAAAAAAAATGGTGTTTCGTTTGTCGTTTGGTTGTTTAGCTGCTGACATTTTTATTCATTTTCGGGTTAGGTAACGAAACGAAAAAACAAAAACGAAAACGAAAAATTGCTGTTTCATTAGCATTCTTTTTAGTTCAATGCATCTGCTGCAACGAAAACGAAAAACACGGCAAATTTGGTCGTTTCGTTTTGTTTTTGTTTTGTTTTTTAAAAAATTCATTTCGTTTTCATTGCATAACAAAACAAAAAATGAAAATGAAAACGAAAAATCGCTCGTTTCGTGCCCATCTCTACTCCCTTGTAGGGTGGGGACTCCAATGCCAAGGCAGTTTATCAGAGTTTCAATCCAAGCTTTGCAGAAGCTGTTTATTATGCTTTCTCCTATCTACAGAGCAGCTTCATCCGAGATCCAGAGCCAGCACAGTGTGATCGACAGAGTATCAGACTAGGACTCAAGGAGACTCGGGTTCAAATCCAGTCATGAAAACTCACTAGGAGTGGGTGTTAATGGTAAAAACACCCCTTCTGTATCTCACATGCCTTGGAAACTTGATTAGGGTCACCATATACCAGAATCAACTCAATGGCACACACCTGGAGTATTGTGTACAATTCTGGTCACCACATCTCAAGAAAGACATAGTGGAACAGGAAAAGGTGCAAAAGAGAGCAACTGAAATGATTACTGGGCTGGGGCACCTCCCTTATGAGGAAAGGCTAAAACATTTGGGGCTATTTAGTCTGGAAAAAAGGCACCTGAGGGGGGATATGATTGAGACATACAGAATAATGCAGGGCATGAGTCAAGTGGATAGAGGGAAGCTCTTCTCCCTCTCACAAAATACCAGAACTAGGGGACATGCACTGAAATTGAGGGCTGGGAGAGTAAGAACAGTCAAAAGAAAATATTTTTTCACCCAGCGTGTTGTTAGCCTGTGGAACTTCCTGCCACAGGAGGTGGTGATGGCATCTGCCCTGGATGCCTTCAAAAGGGGATTAGACAGATTCCTGGAGGAAAAGTCCATCACAGGTTACAAACCATGATGGAGATGTGTAATCTCCAGGCTTAAAACCAGGGTACTTCAAGGGCCAGATGCAGGGGAGTGGTATCAGGAGACAGAGATCTAGTCTTGTGCGCTCCCAGAGGCATTTGGTGGGACCACTGTGAGATACAGGAAGCTGGACTAGGTGGGCCTTTGGCCTGATCCAGCATGGTTCTTCTTATGCTCTTATGCTCTTAACATACCTAGAACTTGGAGCAAACAAAGCAAAGTATGTGGCTTATATACCACCTCAGAATGCTTAAAGCACTCTCTGGGCAGTTTACAAGTACCTATGCAGGCTACACATTGCCCCCCCTCCCAGCAAGCTGGGTGCTCATTCTACTGACCTTGGAAGGATGGAACGCTGAGTGAACCTTGAGACGGCTACCTGGAATTGAACCCCAGGTCATGAGCAGAGTTACCACTGCAGTACTGCAGTTTAACCACTGCACCACAAGGCTCTTACAGAACTCCTTTAAAGTGCGGTGGGAATCTCAAAACAGGTTTGCCACAGGGAGATGCACAACAGCTGAGTGCAACAGATAATGCACACCACCAATGGTGACAGGCTGGAAATGACATAATAATGGCACCAACCGGAAGACAGGGGGAACGGGGGATTACGATAATCTTGGGTGGTCTGAAGTTATTACTGTTGCAAAGCCCACAAGTCACAGGTACTTGCTGAATTTTCAGCCAGTGTTGCGAAAACCTCATGTTCCACCTAGATTACTTCTGTCTGCCATCAAGCAACCTCAAACACAGATTTATGCTACAGTAAAATTGTTAGTGCTTTTAGGTGCTCTCTCTCTCTCTCTCTCTCTCTCTCTCTCTCTCTCTCTCTCTCTCTCTCTCTCTCTCTCTCTCTCAACTGCAAATGGAAGGCTGTTTTAGCCTCTGGCAACGAAACCCTCAAAAAGATCCACGGCACGTGAAAGACTAATATTGCCAGAGTTTTCATGGGCTACAGTTGAACTCATCAGGTGCCTGAAGCGTGATCCGAATTTCAGGGAGGTATGCCGTTTGGGATGGTGGGACTGCAGACTGCAAAATCAGAGGATCATGAGATTCAGAAAGCCATGGCAGTTACGATTATGTGGTGATGAATAACTGAGGTGGGGACTAATCCCCCCCAATGGTGGTTCGTCATGGCTCATCAAGGTTGACGAACCACAAACCACGAATCCCCCACCGGCAGACCAGCAAATTCGTTTGTTAGTTCATGCCCTCACCCCCCCACACACACACACATGCTAAGTGAAGCCCTCAGCACTGTCTTTGCAAATAGGCTGCCATGGGCTGCCTTAAAAAAAAAAACAAAAAGAGGAAATTAAATAAAATGTTTCCCAACTGCTCAGATAGATGCTGGAAATGTAAGGATAAGAAAGGAACGTTTTTTCATTGCTGGTGGTCATGCAAAAAGGCAAAGAAATTTTGAGGTAAAATTCATAAATGGCTTAACGAAATCCTACCTCAGGATGTAGAACTTAAACCTGAGCTATGCTTGTTAGGCATGACCCCAAACAATATTTAAAAAGAGATAAGATATTTAATGATACACATTCTTATAGCAGCCAGGTTGGTCTGGGCCCAAAAAGGGAAATCAGTAAACACACCAACAAGCGAGGAGATTATAAGTAAAAATTTAGAATGTGCGGAAATGGATAAATTGAGGTATAGTCTAAAACAAAAGGAAGAAAGCAAATTTGCACAAGTGTGGAATTTATTTTATGCTTGGGTAAAGAACAGATAAAAAAATGAGTTAATATGTAAAAGATCTCACTGTTTGTTTCTCCTCAAAACATGCAGATGTGGACAAAAAAAATTGTGTATGAAATATATATAATGAAAAAAATTAAAAACAAAACAAAAAAAGAGGACGCAAAAATGGGGGAAAATTTTGTATTTGTCGGTATCTCTGGGCCTGCTGAATATGAAGGGACAAATATTAAACAAATTAGCGATTTTCTTTGTATATCACAATTCATGTTTCAAATTAATCCCCATCTCTAATTAGTAACTATTTAGCAAACTGTTACTGATAAACATTCACCTTGTTGTATTACGTAAGCAGTTGATTGATTGATTGATTGGATTGGATTGGATTTGACTTATATAACACCCCATAATGCCAGAGCACTCGCTGGGAGCTTTAAAACATAATTAAGCAAGGATCTATTTGCCCCCTAGTAAGCTCATTTTACAGACCTGGGAAGGACAGAAAGCTGAATCACCCTTGAGATGGGTACCTGGGTCCATTGGGATCAAACCCAGGTCACGAACAGAGTGCTGACTGCAATACTGCCATTTAACCACTGAACTTGTGTGAAAACGTGTTTTATTTTAAGTCCAAGAGACTGAAACTTATCTAAAGAGACACTGGAACTTTGTGACAACCCTAGGTAGAATCCAGTTTCAGTAGTCTGCTTCTACAGTGGCCCATGGGAGAGAGCCATAGAATCATAGAATCATAGAATAGTGAAGCTGGAAATGACGTAAAAGGTCATCAAGTCCAACCCCACCACCACTTGATGCAGGATAAGCCATTTGACATTTGGAGAAGTTTTGTAAAGCAGCATCTGGTTGCATCAGAGGGTCATACTAAAACCTCTGCTTGTACATTAGAGATCAAGCAGAATTACACAGGCAGAGCCTTATGCTTAGTGGTGTGGTGGTTCTTCTACTCACCAGGACCCATGGCCTTATCCACCAGCCCAGTTGCTTTGGAGCTCAGCTGTAACCCTCACAATACTGCAGCTACAGGTGAAATGGAATTTCTCTGGAGCAGCCCATTGTTGTAGTGTACATTGTTTGTTTGTTTGTTTGTTTGTTTGTTTGTTTGTTTTGCATTTGTATATCAATGCCAGTTTTCCCCAAAAACTGGTTTGTTTTTAGGGTTGTTCCCCAATGAGCAAATAAGAGCCGTTAAGTTCGCAAAAGCCCTGCTCTGTACTTTTAACACGAAGCAACCCAGCCATCAATGTGTTTTATACTCTTGTTATGTGCGGAACGATGGTTATGGGGATGGTCATGGTGAACCCCTGTATGGTATGCCAAGTCAATACAGGGCAGTTCTTTCTAAATATGCACATGCAAATTATAGGCCGTTGTCTCTCATCTTTTGAACTTTGGGCGTTTATACACAACCCCTAAACTCCGCCGCAAATGGCTGCAAGCTCCGGAGCTTAAAAATGTTTCCCCACCAGCTCCGGAGTTTGCAGACAATTAAGTGCGACCCCTCCCACCTAAGCGCGACCCAGTGCACTTTTCTTGTACCTGCTCTTGGGAGGTGAAAAATATTTGATGCGGATGGTCTGGGCTCTCCTTGCTTCTTTTCTTTTTGTTTTTTGCCTCCCGCCCCTTTAAGAGGAACCAGGAAGTGACCGGGCCTCCCCCCGCAGCTTCCACCAGCACCAGGAGGTAAGGCATTATTCTTTTGTCCCTTTTTTTCCTCCCTCCCCTCATGCAGCCAGCAGCCAGGAAGTGCGGAGGGGTGGAGACCCTCGAAGAGCAACAAACCCCTAAGATCTCTGGTCTGAATGTAAGGGGCCAGCGGATCTTAGGGGTCATGTAAAAGCGCCCTTTTTTGGGAGGTGGTTGTTCGTACCCTTCATTTTTGGAAGGGCTTTTGGCCATGCATAGGCAGACGCTTCAGCAACGGCAGGCTGGGAGCCCTGTGGCAGCTGGCAGATTAATTGTCTCACAAGCAGGTCCCCAAGAGTTGTCTTATTTGCCTAGTCAGTATGCAAAGGGACACAGTCTTGCTTAACATTCATGCCCATGCATTTATATGCATGGAGCCTGGCAGGCCTAACGAGTTCTACCCCCCCCCCGCCCGCAACACTCCACACTTAGGACAGACGCAACACAGTCTTGCACATGCATATACAAAAGCAAGACTGTTGAAGCTACCTTCAACAGGCAAAAGAAAAAAAGAAGTATCCCTAAACTGCAAAAAAAAAAAAAAGTTATCCTCACCATGTGGCCATTTGCCCATCATCAAGCGGGAGGGACCAAACAACAGGGTGACTTGCATGAAATTGCAAGTGTGAGATTATCTGCACTAGAGATGAGCACAAAATGAATTTTTTAATTCATTTCATTATTCGTTATTCAGTTTGTTATGTAACGAAATGAATAATGAACCGCCCCCTCAAAGGAAAGCGAAATGAAACGAAACAAAAATTTTCATTTCGTTCATTTAGTTTTTCATTCCCCCAAGCCATCGACAAGCCCCCACGGAGGAGGCTTCCAAACTGGCAGTGCTGATTAGCAATAGCGCAGCCATGCTTGTCTTTTTTTTTTAAAAAAAAAAAGCGCCGACCAGCCTGCAGGCCAGCTGGTCGGCACTGGGTTGTTGGTAGGAAGTAATAATTAAATAATTTAAAAGCACCAACCAGCCCACAGGCCAGCTGGTCAGTGATGGGGAAAAAATAAAAATTTAAAAAAATTTAAAAGCCCGCAGGACAGCTGGTTGGTGCTAGGGGAAAAATAAAAAATAAAAAAGAAGAAAAACGAAGAATGAAATGAAACAAAAAAATGAAACAAAATGCCATTTTGGCATTTCGTACCCATTTCTAATCCTCAGCACCGATTCTAAACTAGAAATGTTTTTTGTAATTTGAACAGAATTTATATTCAAGTGAAAATTGGGCCACCCTCTGTCAGATCTGCTTTGAGTTGGCTCCCTGCCTGGAGCAGGGGGTTGGACTCAATGGCCTTACAAACCCCCTTCCGCATCCATGATTCTATGATTCTAAAGTTGAGCAAAATACTTGAAAACAGGCTGCATCGTCTCCAAAGACTACAATGCAAATCTGCAAGCAAGGAGTGCTTTCTCTGGATCACTGGAATCATCAAGGAGATTGTGGGTTTTTGACGGTAACATACCCCATCTTCCTCAGACATTTCCAAAAATTCCTAGACAAATGCATGCCAGGCAAGCATTCTTGAGCAGTATGCAAACACCTTGTGGGGTAAGTGGATGGGTGGTAATCCCCTCCTCCAAGTAGCATCAAATGGGCATCTTGGAATTTGTATCCCATCTCTTCAAAGTGTCACCGAGAAGCTCTGCCTCCTTATCCTCCTTCCACCGCAACCCTTCCTTGGAAGCTGTAGGCTTATATAGGGCAAGAAGGGGGGAAAGGGAACAAAGCTAAATTTAAAGTACAGCCGGACCCTCTTATCCACGGGATCAATATCCACTGATTCTGAAAATCAGTCCTGAAAGGCTTTCATTCGGAGAATACCCAGAGCATAGAGAGAACTCCTGGTTCCCTGAACTCCTTGCCCTCTGAAGGTGCCGGACACAGAGACTGATGAAATGTCAGGAAGAAAAACTTCCAGAATATGGCCAAAACACCCGAAAAACTCACAACAGCTATCAGTCTTGAATGGTGAACCACAGTGATGAACAGACTAATGAAGCTGTTTGGATGAGCAGCGAAACATTTCTGTCTCTCAAGAAAAAGAAGTCCAGTAGACATTACTCAACTTCCAGATAAACTCACCTGGATGAGTGAGAATCTTCACAGACATTCAGGCCTGAAAATATTAAAAAATTCTTAAATGCAAAAAAAATCAAGGGGAAAAATGTTTTCACATGCATTACCAGAACCAGCCACTCAAGGGAGCCAGATTCTGTGCTATGAATACTTGTTAGCAAAGAAGGCATAGCATGGTCTCGGGCGTTGGTTATTATGCACGGGTTTCAGTATACACGGGTAGGCTTGGATCAAATCCCTAGCCGATATGGGAATCCTACAATATGCCTCATTCATTATCTTAGAACTAACGAGCTGGAAAGGACCCTATGGATCACCAAATCCATACCCTGTCAGAGAGACATGGGGTGGGGTGGAGAATCGAACTCCCTACCCTTGAGCTATGCAGCAGTTCTATGCAGGGAAGACTAAGAGCAGGCAACGTACATGTAGTCTCCCGAACCTGCTGCCCGTGTGTTCCTTGAGTGGATGATAGGGAACCTCAAGGCATTAATCCAAGTGGTTCTCGGTCGGTGGGTCCCCAGATGTTCCTGGACTGCAATTCCCAGAAACCTCCACCATTCACTGCGCTGGCCAGGATTTCTGGGAGTTGCAGTTCAAGGAACATCTGGGGACTCACCGGTTGAGAACCACTGCATCTAATCTCTCCCTTCCTTGGTATCCTTAACCTTTAAAAGCAATTTGAACAGCATGTTCTTCCAAATCCAAGACACCTTCAAAAAAGCAGAAGAGGCTGATCTTAACGAGGAGGGCAGGCCTCCGTCAAGGTGGAGGAGATGTGGGGCCCCCTATCAACCTTTCTACTTCTCCTCCCTCAAAAGGGAAAGTGAAATAATCTTAGAGGTGCAGAACAGGAGGAAATCCGAGGGCTCATCACATCCAACTCCTCTCAAGGAGAACCCATGGGGAATCGAACCCCCAGCTGCTATCTCCACAGCCAAAGACCGAAACCACTGAGCTATCCAGCAGTTTATGAAGGGCAGTCAGGATAAGCAGGGTGTCTGAGCATCTGGATTAGACATGGGCACGGAGCGGCGAAGTTGTCGTTTCCGTTTTTGGTTATCGTTTCCGTTACGTAACGGAAACGGTAACGATAATTACGCCGCTCCAGCTTGAACCCGACACGAAAAAAGAAAAATTGGGTCGGGTTTTTCGTTGTCGTTAATGGCATCGCGGCGATCGCGCGATGCCAAGCAGCACAGAAAAAAAGTTTTAAAAATAAATTTAAAAAAACCTGAATCCCGGCCAAAAAAGCAGGCGAAAATATGCCTGTCTGAAGCTTTGCCACCTACCAGAGGGGTGGTTTCTGGGGGGTCCCTGGCCTTTCCCCCCCTCTTCTCCTGTCCTGGGCTGCTTGCACCAGGCTGGGGGGGTCATCCTCGTCGTCTGTCTCACTGCATGCCATGCGGTGGGGGGGATCCAAAATGGCGACCACAATTTTTCTTTTGAAATTGTGGTCAAAAAACACACCAAATCACCACAGAAACATGTGAAATTTATTTATTTTAAATGCCTGAATTTTTATAGTAGCAGCAGTGGGTTTTTTATAGCAATAAAATGTCATATTTATTTTATTTTATTTTATTTTATTTTTTTATTTTTTTAGACCTGCCCCTTTGGGCTGGGCATGGGATGGGACCATGCAAATTTTTTGAACCATTCCACCAATGGCATCAGCAGGTTTTTGACTGACACTTCTGGATGTCTCGGAGGGCATAAAAAGCCGAGGCACCTTCCAGAAATCGCAGTCGGGTGTATGGATGTGGTTGAGGGAGGAGGGCTGGCTGCTGGTGCTGGTGTGATCCGATCGAGATTGAGGAGGGAGGCTGGAGGCTTTAGGATTTAAGTTAGGCAGGCAGGGAGGGAATTGAATTTAGAAAATAATTTCTTTGATTCCCTGCAGCTTTGTCTGCAGAAGGGAATAGCAGTTTATTCTTTATTTCTTCTCTGGCAGTTTGTGAGGATATTTTTCTGATGTTGGATAAAGGGGGAGGTTTGACTGGGAGTGGGAGGTGTGGATTTATTTTAAAAATATATTATATACTACCATTTATTTTCTATTTTCCCAACTTCAATTTGCTTGCACACACACACATTTGGGGTGCAAGCCAAGAACAGAACCTCTATCCTAAGTGATATCCTAACTGCCCACTCGCCCGTCCCCCCACGCCGCCACCCGCCTACGGCCGCCACCCGCCCGCTCGCCCGCCCGCGCCTCCCCCCTGACGCTGTCACCGCCCACCCATGCCCCCCGCCACCGCCGCCTGCCTGCACCTCCCCCCGCCGCCCGCCGCCCCCGCCTCGCCCGCCGCCTAGGGTGCAAAAACACCTAGCACCGGCCCTGATTGCAAGACGCCCCTATGCTCTGGGGGAAGTCAAATCGTGCTAAATCGCGGTGGAAACGACAAATGAAACGACGAAATGACAAATTTTTGAAAAATTTCACGACAAACGGAAACGACCCGAAACGGACCCGTTCCGACAAACGAAAACTCAAAATGTCATTTTTTCTGGTCGTGCCCATGTCTAATCTGGATAAATAACCACATCTGGGTCTGTATAGACCAGGCATGTCCAAAGTCCGGCCCAGGGGCCGAATGCAGCCCATTTTAAAATTTTGAGTGGCCCGTAGCCTTTTCTCCCTATTGGCTCAGCCTGTCACTGTTCCCTGCTGGCTGGCCCCTCCCGATGCAGTCTAGAGACATCAGCTTGCAGTTTTATGGTTTGCCTGTCCTCCCAGCCTCCATAGGTCCCTCAGTCACCTGTCCTGCCTTCCCACCTCTGGCTCTGTTGCTGCAGTGTCCTCCCCACCTCCTTGCAAGGCAGGGGAAGCATATGCGAGCAGAGGTACCTCTTGGGTGCACATTGGACGATTCCCAGGCTATGCAACAGCCTCTGGTCCCTTGAGTGCCTCAAAACCGGGGCATTTGTGGCTGTTGCAGTTGCGTGTGGGCCTGCACCCTTTCTCCCCCCTTCAGGCTGAATGGTCGGCCCCTACACATTTTCACCTCACCAAATCCGGCCCTCCTTGCAAAAAGTTTGGACACCCCTGGTATAGACAGAGCATAGAGTTCTCAGACAATGAGACAACCTTTCAAGACCCACAAAGGAACATTGCACTAACTTAATGTCCCCTGCAATATTCAAAATGTTCACGCACACATTGCCTGCAGTGTGGGCCACCCAGCCACTGCTTCTTACTGAGCCGCACTGCTCGAAATCGTCACTGAACGCCAAATCTCCCCCATTCCGGGGAGAATTGTCATGTCTGCCGCACCGTCTCCTGTGAAACTACCCAATTTGTCAATGACACACTTAGCTGGCAAGCTGAACCTTGGCTGAGCATCAGCTTTGTTTACCTCCTTCCCACCCCCCTCCACCCTCTCTTCTGGGTGGCTTCGGTCCATCAACTTCTTTAAGTTAATCCAGGGCTCCAGCGGCGCCTGCTAAAGAGCAAGTGGAAAATGAATGTTTAACCCCAGAGGTTCTAAGGTGAATTACTGCTGAGCAGGCAACCATGGTAAACAAACTAAACTAGATATTTATTTCCAAGTCCAGATGATGCGCTATTGGAGGTTTGCGGAAAGCTCCACTTAAGCGTCACTACTACTACTAGCAACATTCTGTATCGGCATGCAGGTTTGTAGATCTCTGTGGGTATTTGTACACGACCCCTAAACTCCGCCACAAATGGCTCCCAGCTCCGGAGCTTAAAATTGTTTCCCCACCAGCTCCAGAGTTTACAGAAAATTAAGTGCGACCACGCCCACCTAAGCGCGTCCCAGTGCACTTTTCAGGTACCTGCTCTCGGAGGGTGAAAAATCCCAGATCCGGATGTAACCTAGAGTGCCGGGCTCTCCTCGCTTCTGTTTGTTGTTGTTTTTTGTCTCCCGCCCCTTTAAGAGAAGGAATCAGGACGACGACGGGGCTCAGGGCGGCCTGGACCGGCAGACGGAGGTGAGCCTGCATTCTTTTGTCCCTTTTTTTCTCCCTCCCCTCATGCAGACAGGAGCAAGGAAGTGCGGAGGGGTGGGGACACAGGAAGAGCAACGAACCCCCAAGATCTCTGGTCCGAATTTAAATGGCCAGTGGATCTTAGGGGTCGTGTGAAAAGGCCCTGTATCTCTCTTTGATGTGGTTGTTTATTTTATTTATACACATTTATTTATTATTTATTTATTTTTATCTTTGTATACCGCTATCCGATTTTCCTCAAACGGGAACTCCTGGCGATTAACAACAATGGCTTATCAGACAACCAAAAACATAATAATAGTAGTAATAAACTAGAAAAGGAAAAAGAAAGATAAAACAATGATAGAAGCCACAATGGAACAACAACAAGACAACAAATACATGGAATAACTGCCTCAGTCACTTTGGACTCTGCCTGACCATCAAGAAAACTGAATATTTATTCTAGAAGTTTTAGAAGAGGTAGCCATGTTAGACTGTGCAAGAATTCCAGGGAAAAATCAAAGAAGCAAATAGACAAAAAAAAACCTTTGGCACTTTAAAGATTAAATACCATATTTTAATGTTAGCTTTCATGGACAAGTCCACTTCTTCGGACACAGAGCAGCAGAATGAGGTATACAATATAATATACAATGGAATATAAGTTTCATACCAAATATTCATTGGCCGTTGGATGTACGGCGCATTTGCATGCAGAATCTTCCCAGACACATTTCCCTGTGGTCTGTTGGTCCAATATTCTGGAAAGGCCTGCCAAAATAACCAGGGTTTTAAAAGTTTTTTAAACGTTACCATTGAAGGGGCCAGGCAGATATCAATCGAGAGTTGATATCAAAGTTGTGGTGCAACCACTTAGGATAGCTGGTTCCTGTTCTGCATGGGACTGTTTCCTGATCCGGGGGGGGGGGAACACACCAAGAAATTAAAATTTAATCCCAAACTTCCTAGAATATCTCCAAGCTCATAATGGGTAGATTAATTTTAATAACAGCCCTCCCAGATACTGACTGACACATCTCGTTCACCAAACCTACCCTGCTGGAGAACGGGACTGGAACAATTGTACCTCCAGGGCCAGGATTGGGGTCTCATGAGCAGATCAGAACTGGGTTCAGTTATCCAACTGGCTACAGACACTTGGTGACATGAAGGCACTCAGACTGTCTTACCCTCATCCTACCTCATTGGGTTGTTGTGAGGAGAAAGTAGTAAGGACTATGAAGTGGAGATAAGAGTTCTCCCCCCCGCCGCCAATTTTGGTGGGTTTAACACTGTCCTAGAATTCAAAGCCTGGGTTCAAATCTCCACTCAGCCATGGACTGCCATTAGACGGTGGCAGGGTCAATCACCTGAGGGGCATCCGACTTGCCCTGAAAACTCTATTAGGGTGTCCCTGTAGGTTGGAGGCAACTTGGCCTCACATCACCAGCAATGTATGCTTGCTTCTACCAAGATTTGCCATCAAATCACTTCCAACGTATAACAACGACAAATGTGTCAATGTTGACTTATGGTGCCCCTTGCTAGGGTTTCTTAGGTACAGAATACAGTACTGTACTCCCCTGTTTGGTGCCTGATCCCCCCGGAATGAGGGAAAATCCCTGAAATGCAGACTCCTCAGTAAAATGACCTTGGGCTGCTCTTGACGGCTCTGCTTGCAAAGATTGGTTTTTAACCCCCTCCTGACACCTCAGGAAACCTTGCTGCCAGGAGCTCAACGTCTGTTTGCTGAGATGTTAGGAGTTGGTTAAAAACCTCTCTTTGCAAATGCAGTTGGCAGTAGCAGCCCCAGCTCTGTTTGCTGAGATGTCAGGAGAGGGTTAAAAGCCTCTCTTTGGAAGTGAAATGCAGACACCTCAGCAAGGGCTGCTCGTGCCGGCTCCGCTTGCAAAGAGAGGTTTTTAACTTCCTCCTGGCACCTCAGTTATCAGGAGAGGATTAAAAACCTCTCTTTGCAAGTGCAGCTGGCAGGAGCAGCCCCAGGTCTGTTTGCCGAGGTGCCAGGAGGTGGTTAAAAACCTCTCTTTGGAAGCCTGCTTCTCTCAAGGAAAAAAAGTGATATACTGAGACTGTAATATATGAACCGCATTGTGGCGGTGGACTACTGTACTCAGGAGTGGCTTCCCCTCCCCTTCTTCTGGGGGAGCCCTGTGACTGTGCAGCTGGCCCAAGGCCACCCAGGCTCACTCTACTTGCAGGAGGCCCAGAGGGAAATTGAACCCCCAACTTCGGGTTCCCACAGCCACAGATCTAATGTCACTGAGCTATCCAATGACCTAATATAAGTCCTACTCTTTCCAACCCTTCTCGGGTTTTGGCAACTCAGTGGCTTCCTTTATTATAGAGACAATCATTTTTTTTAAAAAAAAAAAAGCTACTTAGTGGAATTTAAGTGAGTCAGGACGAACCTAAGTCTCAGATAACTGCCCTTTATTTCAGTCGGCCCACCCTATAAATTGCAAAGTTAAGTCTAAACCCAACCGTTGTGTTTTAACAAGTAAATTAATCTTGGAGAGTTGTCGCAGTAAGAAAAGACAGCCACCTGAGCAATTCAATCCCCTTGCAATGGTATTCAGTGTTGTTGTTATGGAGACAGGAATATTGACAGCTATTCTAGGTCTGCATCAAAATTCTATTGATTTGTGGGAAGAAATGGGTAGGGAAGGGGGGTGTCGGAAACACTATAGCTGTTTCTGTGTGGATTTAAAGACAAATGAGAACCTGTGAATTAAGTGAAGAGGACAAAAAAAAGCTAGCAGGAAGCCTGTTTGAGCTGGGGGTGGTGGTGCCTGTAACTTATTTAGCGGAGCAGCTGGGATTTCACCCATGGCACCAAAATTTAGAGGGGAAACAGAATCCAGAGATGAATGGGCTAGCGAGTGTTAGGAGAACAAACTCCTGGTCCTTATTGACTTTCCATTTTCTGAAAGCATAAATTTCCTTTTTCATGGAAGGGGATGCATCGCTTCCTCCTTTTTCATGGGGGTTTGCAGCCATGCCCCAAATCAGAGAGGGTGGCAGGTGGGGAGCCAACATTGATCATTTCAGCAGTGTCTGTGATGGTACACAAAATCCAATTATGGGTTTTCTTTCTTTCTTTCTTTCTTTCTTTCTTTCTTTCTTTCTTTCTTTCTTTCTTTCTTTCTTTCTTTCTTTCTTTCTTTCTTGTCCCTCCCTCTCTCCCTCTCTCCCTCTTTCTTTCTTTCTTTCTTTCTTTCTTTCCTCTCCCTCCCTCCCTCCCTCCCTTTCTTTCTTTCTTTCTTTCTTTCTTTCTTTCTTTCCTCTCCCTCCCTCCCTCCCTCCCTCCCTTTCTTTCTTTCTTTCTTTCTTTCTTTCTTTCTTTCTTTCTTTCTTTCTTTCTTTCTTTCTTTTTCTTTTGAGTTTACCCTGCTGTCTTTCCTTAAAAAAGGACCCAAGGCAATGTATATAATTAAAAGACAATGTTTAAAAGCTAAAAGCGATAGGTATACAAACATGCAACAGTGGCACAACTAGGCTACTCCTGGATAGCTGAATGGTTTAGGTCTATATGGCTGCAAAGTCAGAGGTTGGGAGTTTGATTCCCCCTCTTGTGCCTTCATGACAAGGGCTGGATCATTTATTTATTTATTTATTTGATTTATAAACGCCCATCTGACCAAAGGTCACTCTGGGCAGTTTACATAGTAACTAGAGATGGGCACAAAATGAACAATTTTTTGTTTCTGTTTTTGTTTTTTTGTTTCATTACGTAACAAAATGACAAATGAATTTTGTCTCTAAAATGAAACAAAATGAACAGAAACACCGGAATTTTTGTCATGTGTTTCGTTTCCGTTACTGCAATATGAGTGAATTGCTTAAAATCCTAAAAAAAAATCACAAAAAATTGAAATAAATGGTAATGAAATGGTAACAAAACGAACAAAAATGAAAATGAATTTTTTGCAAAAATTCATGAAAAACGGAAACGAACCGAAACGGACCCTCCAAACGACAAATGACAAACGAAATGCCATTTTTCTGATTCGTGCCCATCTCTAATAGTAACAACATAAATAACATAACAACTGGATCCTCATCCAGAGAAGTTCTAAGATTATTTAAAACCCCACTCATCCAGCTCATTGCCCAGGGAAGGCTGCCTGAAGAGAATTTGTCCATTTGTGGAAAGACAGCAAAGATGGGGTCAGGCTGGCCTCCAGTGGGAGGGAGTTCCACAATCTAGGAGCAGCAGTTGAGAAGGTCCTCTCCTGCTGTATCCCCACCAAACGCACCTGTGAAGGTGGTGGGACTGGGAGAAAGGCATATCCTGATTATCTTAATACCCTGGCAGGCCATACAGAGAGAGACAATCCTTGAGATAGCTCAGACCAAAGCAGGTTAGGACTTTATATGCTAGAACCAGCACTTTGGATGCTAACACCACATCTCAGGGTTGAAAATCACAAACTTGAATGACTAGGAAAAGGAATTTTTGATTAATGCATTGAGGATAAGGAGATGAATGTTTGGTGCTCATGATAGTGGCCACCAGGCTAGATGGGTTGTTCCAGAAGTTTTTTAATTGATACAATATAGACTGTGGGTCCTCTGATGGCAATTTTAGTGGAATGATTTTAGTGTAAGGTTTTTATTATTGTTTTAATTATTTATTGATATTTGATGTCTTAACTGTTTTAATTCTTTGATTGTAAGCCGCCCAGAGACCTTCGGGTAGTGGGCGGCATATAAGTTGTAAAAATAAAAAATAAATAAATAAATAAATAAAATATAAATTTAATGGATGGATGGATGGATGAACGAATGAACAAATTAATGAACGAACCAACCAACCAACGAATGGATGGATGGATGGATGGATGGATGGATGGATGGATGGATGGATGGATGGATGGATGGATGGATGAATTAGAGTTATTTCTGAATTTTTTGTGATCCCTAACAAAGAAAAAACAGGGTAGGAAAGATTGTGATGAAGGTCAAGGATTTGTGGAGGGTCTTAAAAGGAGTGTCTATCATAATGGGTTTTGTAAAAAAAAGGATTGAAAAAGAAATAACTAGAACAAAGGAGGGCATTCAGATAATAATGAGATCACCACTTTCTAATCTGCCCACTCCAAGGTAAATTAATCATATTGGGAGACTACCATCTTTCTCTCCCTGCCAATAATGAAGAAAGATCTGTCTCCAGATTGATTTGGTGACCCTAAGCCTTCTAAAACTTGTTATGGGGAAAAAGCAGAAGCTAAGGGAATAATGTTACAAGATGGCTCCCTTAGAGTAGACCTTACTGGTTAAAGACTCTTTTAATTGTTTTAATTGTGATGCTGTGAACCGCCCAGAGTCCCCATTGTGGGAATGGGACGGTATACAAGTGTAAATAATAAATAAATAAATAAATTTGGGAAGTGAGTCTAGATAAGTTCACTTTTAGACCCCACAGAAGCTAAATAAAGAGCCTTTTATTAATGTCTCTCCCTTAAACCCTTTCTAATTTACTCAGCCACAGTCCCTGGGGGTGTATGCATTTGTGTGTGCATTAGACAGCACTGGAGCAGCAAGACAAAATTCTTGCAATTTATCCGGGGAAAGTCCATTGGCACTATCGGTTAAACAACGCTCAAATGGCAACAAATCAGACAGAATATTGACCGTCATATAGAAACGGGGATATAATAATTTAATTCCATTGAAGATGCCTTCAAAATTCCTGGCTGTGGAGGTCAATAAGCAGACAGATAATGGCTTTAATCAAATTGCATGCATTGCTGTCTTGATCCATTACAAAAATGCAAGGTGGAGAGATATATATATATTTTTAAAGGGCAGCCATTATGGGGTCAGAAAATTGGATTCATTCAATGGAACAAGGAAGTCAGGAGTAGAATTGATTTGGGTTAAAGCAGGAGGGGTCAAAGGGCTCCAAATGCTGGTGGACTACAAATCTCATCAGCCTTACCCATCATGGGAATGTTAGGGGCTGTCCTCCATCAAGCTCTGGGAGACCACCATACACCTATTCCTGTGTCAGAAAGAACTATTGGCCTGTTTTAAGAGAAGATCTGTTCCAGATTTGGAGAAAAGTGACCCAAAGGAACAGGCATATTTTTGCATTTCCAAGAAGGCCCCTAATTGCCTTCAGTCTCAGTTTGCACCACCTGCGCATCATTAAAGTCTCTTCTGGTGTTTCAGGTGTCAGAAATAGTGAAACATGAAGTTTTAAAGAAAAGATGGTGATCATTGTTGTAGAAGAAGGAGAGAGGCCAGGATGAAAGCCAAAACCACCTCTAGAAACATCCATTGTGGAGCCTCAGGTCCACAGAGGTCAGCTTGAGCCCATCCCTGGGGTGTCACAACGTCCCTCAAAACATATATCTGTTCCATCTGTACCACATATACTAAGATGCTGTGAGTGGCAACCCAGAAGGAGCCCCAAAAATCTGACATTTGAAACCAGGCCTTCTCAGTGTTGGCTCCATTGACTTTGAAATTCGCTCCCAACTAAGGTGTGCTTAGCCTCGTCCTTCCTTGGCTTTAGGAGACAAGATAAAACCTGCCTATTCTCACAAGTCATCTATGGCCTTAATCCATAATAATCTTGCCAATCAACGTCTCCCCCCTCCTCTTCTGTTTATGTAGCTGACCTGTTTCTGCCACCTGATATTATTGCACTTAACATTTTTAATATTTCACACTATTTTTTTACTAGCTGTTTTACCTTTTTGTTGCTAGGCTTCATGTTTATGGATTATGTTATTGGGGCTGTTTGTATTGTGTTAGTATAACTTGTTTATCACCCAGAGTAGTGGCTCTGCCAGTAGTTGGTTCGGCTAGATAGATAGATAGATAGATAGATAGATAGATAGATAGATAGATAGATAGATAGATAGATAGATAGATAGATAGATAGATAGAGAAGGAAGGAAGGAAGGAAGGAAGGAAGGGATTGATTGATTGATTGATTGATTGATTGATTGATTGATTGATTGATTGATTGATTGATTGATTCCTGTCCAACCAGCTGCTTTGTATCCAGCCATTTTAAAGGAAGCAAGCTACATGACTCAGGTGAGTAGTTGCCTTTTAGAATCTTCTTCCTTCCCCCCCTATTCCATAGTTACACTGAAGCCTCGTTGCATTTAGAATTTGAATGACAGACAGATGATTTCCTCTCTTGTGCGGTCTTTGATTAGATAGGTCAACAAAGAATCGCAGAATGACAGATTCAAAGCCCATCGGGTCCAACTCCCCTGCTCAAGGTGGGAATCCAAATCGAAGGAGATCTACCAGGAGATGGTCCAAATTTCTCTTGAATGCCTCCAGTGTCTGAGTTTCCATTATTTCTTATGGAGAATTTTGTTTCGATATGCAAGCGCTTCAGTTTACAAGCACGTTTCCTGAACAGATTATGCTCGTAAACCAAGGCATTACAGTATTAGCATATTAGATGAGGAAGGCTCCCTTTGGTTCATTTCCAGTGACAGCATCCATGGAAATCAACCGCAGGAGCGTGATCCTGTCTAGAAATGCACACGAACGGTCGGGCCAGTGGTTTGTGCTGGTTCATTTATGAGTTCAGAGTTTCATGGTCACGCCTGCTCTGGAGGGCACCCACTTGGAGGCTGTGGACTGGTTTCCCTCTCCTCCTTCCAGGTGTTGCCTCTGAACGGTCACCTGACAGAGGAGGCGGGACTTTGAATTGCCAAACACCTGTCCAGCTGATAAACGAAACCGCACAAATGGCCGAACCAGTGGTTTATGCCCATCTCTAATCCTCTTCCTACAAAAAAAGAGACACCTTGTCAGATTACTGGCTTTAGGGGTGAGTTCATTTATTTATTTATTTATTTATTTATTTATTTATTTATTTATTTATTTATTACAAAATTTAGCCACCCCAATACCAAGAGGTCTCTGCCCCAAACTGCAGTCTAAATGAAGTCACTCTCTGTGTCTGGGTCCAACCCATAGCAGTGCAGAAGCTTCCATGGTCTGGGTGGAGAAAATATCCAGGTTTTCAACTTCTGCCCAACTTCTCTTATCCTTCTAACCTCTGACTGCTATTTTGCTTTTAAACTACCTCCTACTTCATGTCTAACCTGAGACAGACAGAACGTTACTGGCAAAATTGGTTAGTTAATGTTGCGTCTGTTTTGGCTTCGTGTACAGAGAGAAAGGCAAGGTGGGAATTATATAAATAAGAAAACAAGTACAGAAGTAACACCTGTTTCCAAACTACAGTAGGACCCCAGTATCCACTGGGGGTTGGTTCCAAGCCTTCCCGTGGATAATGAAAACCATGGATAAGAGAGAACACCAAAATGTTCCCCCAAACTGCTGTTTTGTGATAGTAACTTGCTTTACAGCTGCTGTTTTACAACAGTAACTTGCTTTACAGCTGCTCTTTGTGACGGTAGCTTGCTTTACAGCTGCTGTTTTATGAAAGTAGCTGGCTTTACAGCTGCTCTTTTTGACAGTAGCTTGCTTTGCGGCTGCTGAATTATTTATTTATTTTTCCTCTACCAACCATGGATAACTGAATCAGTGGATACGGGGGTCCTACTGTACTATGTAATACCACCGTTCTTGGGGGGGGGGGCTTTTCTGACGCTGCTCCCAAATTCTGGAACCCCCTCCCACTGGAAGCCAGGATGGCCCCATCTTTGCTGTCCTTCCACAAACAGGCGATGGCCTTTGGTTCCCCTTAATGACTGGTGATCCAAGAGGGGTTTTAAATGGATTGTTGAGCTCTGTTGTTTAAATGTGTTTTAATGTTGATTTTGTTTGCGAATTAAATATAACACTTGTTTGATTTATTTTTTAAACAATGTGTATACTTACTGTGTTTAGGTTTCCATTGGTGTTTATAATGATGTAAGATGTCTTGGGTCTTTATAAAGAGAAAGGTGGGATAAAATATTGTGAATAAAAATAAATACCCAGTTTGTTTTCTATAAATGTCAGGCCTAAGGAGCCACATGAAATTCTCTGGCTTTGCTAATGGAAAAGCTAACTCACCTCCCTCTGTCCTGAAAAAAATTTTTTTTTTCAAATACTTCCCTGCATTTACCCATCAGGAGACCATGTTGCAATTAGAGCCAGTGACAAATCTAAATAACTGCTTATTTTTTAAATAGTTTCGCAGAGTGAGCTGCTGGTGTTTCTTTGTCCAGCATGCTTTCCTACAAGCTGAGAGCTGTTTTACGCCAGACGTAATCAAAGCTAATTAAGCATCCAAAACATACCCTCCGTTCTCTCTCCAGACTGTTAAAGAGTGAAGAATGGGGGGGGGGACCCCATCATCTCCAGCAATCCTTTTCTCTCCCACCACTTCTTATTCCCACCCCAAGAATGTTTTTTTTGGGGGGGTTGTATTTAAATTTGTTCATCTTCTTCCTTACACAACCCTTCTCTCTCTGCCATCAGCAGGATACCTGTGTCTATACCTGCTGGATTGACAATGCAATATAGAGATGGGCACGAAACGAGGAATTTTTCATTTTTGTTTTCATTTTTTCGTTTTGTTACAAAACGAATTTTGTCTCCAAAATGAAACGAAACAAACCGAAACAACAGAAATTTTGTCGTGCGTTTCGTTTTCATTGCGGCAAATACATTGAACTGTAATGAATGCTAACGAAACAGCAATTTTTGTTTTTGTTTTCATTTTTTCATTTTGTTACGTAATGAAACAAAAACAATTTTTTTGCAAAAAAAGTCATGAAAAATGAAAACGAACCGAAACGGACCCCTAAACTAAACGACAAACGAAACACCATTTTTTTGAGTCGTGCCCATCTCTAATGCAATATATAAGCCAGACACACTGCAGACGTATGATAATATAAAAACAGACAAAGCTAACACACAAGAGCAGAGAAGGATGGATGAAGAGAGAGAAAAGGTGAGGTAACTGGACAAAGGACTCCTGGGTAGGAGTGTGTGAGTAAACCTAATGGAGTTTTCAAGAAAAATTGAGGTATTTAAGGAGTGGTTTTACCAAAGGTTTTAGCCTTGGGTTTTTATGTACCAAACAGGGGCTTGAACTCACATCAACTAAGTACTAACACCAGGCACCACTCCTAGAAAGCAACTTTCAAATGCTCTCCCATGTTTATGGGGGTCCTCCAGGTGAAATAAAACTCCCACCAGCAACTTCTATTTCATTTGGCGATGAAAAAGCATGCATTTCTGAGATTGATGCTCCTAACCCTAACCCTAACCCTAACCCTAGCCCTAACCCTAGCCCTAGCCCTAAGCCATCCATCAAAGCCTTTAGTGCATTTATGTGTTTAATATAATCAAATACTATTTATTTATTTATTTATTTATTTATTTATTTATTTACATTTATAGACCACCCGACTTTCCCACGGGAACTCTGGGCGGTTAGCAACATAGAACATAAAACAAATAAAATGAACCCATAATAGGAACAAAGAGACAAATAGAACCGCATCATTAAAAACCTAATTTTTTAAAAAGGCAAATGTTCCCCCTGTACATGTATACTAGTCATGTCCGATTCTAGGGGCGGTGCTCATTTCTGTATTCAAGCCGAAGAGCCAGTGTTGTACAAGTCCGTGGCAATGTGGCCAGCATGGCTGCAAGGAAACACTGTTTTACCTTCCCGCTTTTTTCAGTGGTATCTATTTTCTACTTGTATTATTTTGCATGCTTTCGAACTGCTAGGTTGGCAGGAGCCAGGGTTCACAGCAGGAGCTCACTCTGTTGCTTGGCACCCAGGATTCGAACCGCTCAGCTTATATACTGCCCCATACCACTTCAAGTAGTCTCTGGGCAATTTACAGTTTTTAATTACAGTATGCAGGCTACACATTGCCCCCCCCCAGCAAGCTGGGTACTCATTTCACTGACCTCGGAAGGATGGAAGGCTGACTCGACCATGAGCCTACTACCTGGGATAGAACCCCAGGTCATGAGCACAGTTTTACCTGCAGGACAGACATTTAACCACTGTGCCACGAGGCTACTAGAATGGCCAAACCATGGTGTGTGGAGGTTTTTTTAACTTGGGTGCACAGCAGGGAATGGACTTGGTGACTCAAGGCCAAATGTTTTCCAGGGCCATGGGGGGGAAATTGACAGGAGTGCAATAATGGCAAGAAAGAGGCTCTCACTGAACATGGCCCGGGTTGTTCCCCTGCTTTTCCACAACTGGGTTGAGGTGTGTGTGTTTTTCCCCTCTCTTCCCTCCTCCCCTCCCTGCCTTCCTGTTGCAAATCAAAAGAAGCAAGGTAAGCCTATTTATCATAACAATGTTCTGTATCCCCCCCTCCCAACCGCCCTAGAGGCAACCATCTTATAATTGGGATGCAGCTCAGCTGTTCACATCTGGGCCTGGGGAATACCTCAGGACTCATGATGGGAAGCCACCTGGATCCACCGCATGATATACTGACACCCTGAGCAAGCTCGCCCTGCATTCTTTTAAAGGATTTTTTTTGGGGGGGAGGTTGCTCTCTTTCTCCGATTATTTCCAGGGGATGCATAGGGTACAGCATCGCGGCAAGATCCCATATGAAGTGGCCTCATCCGTGCTTCACTGAACACGTTCACTATCCGCTTTTGCCGAGATCAAAGGGCGTTTATACATGACCCCTAAACTCCGGGGCAAATGGCTCCCAGCTCCAGAGCTTACAAATATTTCCCCACCAGCTCCGGAGTTTACAGGAAATTAGGTGCGACCACTCCCACTTTAGCGCATCCCAGCGCACCTTTCAAGTACCTGCTCTTTGGAGGTGAAAATTCCTTGATGCAGTGTAACGATAGTGAGTGCGGGGCTCTCTTCACTTCTGTTTGTTGTTGTTTTTGCTCCCGCCCCTTTAAGAGCTACTTTACAGAGACAGGAATGTTGCCGGTAAGAGCGAGAGGCAGAACGGAGGTGAGAGGCATGCATTTCTTTCTCTTTTTCTCCCTCCCCTCACGCAGCCAGCAGCCAGGAAGTGTGGAGGGGTGGGGACACAGGAAGAGCAACGAACCCCTAAGATCTCTGGTCCGAATTTAAGTGGCCAGCAGATCTTAGGGGTCGTGTGAAAAGGCCCAAAGATTCTGATACGTCAAGCTCCTAAAAACAAACAAACAAACCTGGATCCGTGTAGGTTTGTAAATGCATATTTTCAGGGCAAATGGGTTTAGAAGTTTGAGAAACAATATATTTACAAGATGCACTTTTAAGAAGATAAACAGATGGGCATTATCACACAGAGTTAGTGCTTCAACAGCACAGCTTCAAAAGGCTACTTTAGAAGCTACTTTCCCCACGGTAACTCTCAGCGTGAGGGTCAGTGGCCACACTGGCCATAGGACTGTGGGAATTGTTTCTCAAAACAAGGTGTGTTGTACTTTGTTCTACAGTTAACAGTTAATGCACTTCTTGCAACAGATACTTAGGACTACAAATCTAAAACCTATACTCAACAAAGCACCCAAGAGCCAAGCTGATGGTAAAGAAGTCTTCTCTGTCTCTCTCTCTCTCTCTCTCTCTCTCTCTCTCTCATTCTCTCTCTCTCTCTCTCTCTCTCTCTCTCTCTCTCTTTCTCTCTGGTGGTTACTTCACGTCCTTCTTTGTTCTGTGACTAGTTTTCTACTGTGACAGCATTGATCGCAATCACATAGTTTTGTCCTTGTTTCAGTGTTGCCATGGTCGTGATAACTTGTCTCGTGACAAGTGTTACCTCACAGTCTTGTACCATGACAAACACAGCATTTGTCTAGCTTCCTGTTTCCTTTTCTGGGGGAGGCTTAAAAAAAATCCTTTTCGATATTTCGCTTCTGAAAAAAAAAAAAAATGGACACAGTTTCCTGAGAGAAACAAATGTTTTGTTGTGTGACAGTCATTACAACATGGTGTCTTGTCTCAGAACAGAAGGCGGGAACAAAGAGTGACAAGGAAAAATCCTTCCCCAGCACCAGGTACACGATACCCTAACCCTAACCCTAACCCTAACCCTAAGTGCAACACTCTGCTGCGTGGCACCCTGGATTCAAACCGCTGTTCACTTTGCAGACAACAGTTTCCAGTGGTCTAGCCCGCTGAACCATTACTGCCATTAGAGATGGGCACGAATCAAAAAAATGACGTTTTGTTTGTCGTTTGTCGTTTGGAGGGTCTGTTTCAGTTCGTTTCCATTTTTCATGATTTTTTGAAAAAAAATTGTTTTCGTTTTCGTTTGTTTCATTACCATTTCATTACCATTAATTTCAATTTTTTGTAATTTTTTTTTTAGCATTTAAAGCAGTTCACTGTATTGCAGTAACGGAAACGAAACGCACAACAAAATTTCCGGTGTTTCTGTTTGTTTTGTTTCATTTTGAAGACAAAAGTCATTTGTCATTTTGTTGCATAACGAAACAAAAAAACAAAAATGGAAACGAAACATTGTTCGTTTCGTGCCCATCTCTAACTGCCATTACTGGCCATTATGTCAGCTGCCCATGAATGATCAGATGCTGTTTGAAGCTGCCCACTCTGGATCAGATGCTTTGGGGGTGGAGACCATTAGTCTGCTCTCTCCACTGAGACCCGTCTGGCCTGGGAGACCCTTTTGGTAGCAACGCTACCACCATCATCGCTCTCCGTTCCAATGAAGAACGCAAGCCCCTTCGCTTCATCAAGGCCTGTATCCATGGAGAAGAAAATGAGGAACGTCTTGACAAACCGGGACTTATCTATCAGACTTCGTACTCAAATACAGTGGACCTTTGTATAACAAATGGTTTGTATAACATAAAACCTGTACAACATAAAAAAATTCCGGAGATAGGGGAAATTTGCTGAACAGAATCGCCTATGGGGCGAATCCGTACAACATAAAAATGGTCGGGATTATGGATTACTCTGTTTTCAATGCATTCCTATGGGAAATTTGTATAAAATAAAATTTGCTGAACAGAATTTCATTTGCAATGAATTAATTCCTTTATATAAGGTACCACTGTACTTCGATCCTATATATTCAGCATACCTCTCTATGGTGTTGAAACTTGAACCCTTTCAGACACATTAAGCAGGAAGGATTTGAAAATGTGGACATACAGACAAATTCTGAAGATACTTTGGACAGCCAGAGTCACTAATGTGGCCATATTGCAGCGCATGAATAAAAAAACCAGAAATCCTCACTACCGTAAAGAGAAGAAAGTTGCAATATTTCGTACACATAATTCGCAATGAGAAATACCATCTCCTGCAGGTTATCCTTCAAGGAAAAATAGATGGGAAGCATGGCCTAGGGCTTAGAAGAACATGCTGGCTTAAGAACTTAAGCTAATGGTTTGCAGTGGGCACAGCTGCTCTATTTAGAATAACTTTAGATAGAAATCAGTTTAGGCTACTGATCACCAATGTTTTGCAAGGACATGGCTAATGAAGGAGGAGGAGGAGGAGGAGGAGGAGGAGGAGGAGGAGGAGGAGGAGGAGGAGAAGAAGAAGAAGAAGAAGAAGAAGAAGAAGAAGAAGAAGAAGAAGAAGAAGAAGAAGAAGAAGAAGAAGAATTGCATGCTGTATTCTTTATTTTTTCACATATCCTTAGGGTTCTGTTCCAATTGTGCCCAATCATTATTCTCAGAAGAAGGATCTGTAGGTCTGCCCCACACCTGAACGTTATAATTGGAACCACCCAAAGCTCAGGTGAAAGAAACCCAGTCAGTGGCCACACAGCCTCACAGGGGTTCCATTTCTGAGCCACCACCCTAAGAGCTGCTGGACCGCCATCCAAAGGGGCTCAACAAGTAACTTTGGAGGCCCTGTCAATTGGGAATTTCACCCTGGGTCTCCCCAGCCCATGTCCAACATATCTTCTGTTCCACTGGCGAGTTGGAAGGGGCCTGTGAGGACACTGGGTCTCACATATCCCCTTCTCAAGGCAGGGATCGAAGTCAAAGCTGATCTGACAGATTTTCCCTGGAATGCCTCCATCATCATCATGACTGTCAGCTGGAAGAAGAGGTGACAAGGCCACCCAGATGAAGCAATTCCCGACATCTTCAGAAGTGCATTTGGCAGACACATGAGAGAGCCCCTTCTCTGTTCTCCCCCCCCCCGGACTTTGCAACTCCCTCCCACAGGAGACCAGCCTGGCCCCATCTCTGCTGTCCTTCCGTAAACAGGCAAAGACCTTTCTCTTCAGGCAAGCTTTCCCTCACCAACTGGCTGCCTGAGTGGGGTTTTTAAATGAGTGGTTGTGCATTGGTGGGTTTTTTTTTTTTTAATGCATTGTGGTATTGCTTATGTATTTTAGTGCTGTGTCCGTTTGATCCTCTTTACCCTTTGTCTATTCCTTGTTTTTAGCTTTTAAAAATAGCTATTTAAATGGTGGAAACTGTCTTGGCCCTTTCTTAGGCGAAAGGTGAGGTGAAAACATTTTAAATAAAATAAAATAAGTAATCTGGAATGGTTTGGCTCGATAGCCCAGGGCAGAATGGCATGTGGCAACAATCAGTAAGCACCAGGGATCAGGTTCAGGACCATGGATAGTAACCCAGCCCTTGGACAAGAGCAGAATGGAAAATAAACTTCTGCAAATCAATTTTAATTTTTAAACAAAGCTGTCCAATTAATATCTTAGTGGAGATGTTAATTGTTGTATGTGGCCACCATTATTATTATTATTATTATTATTATTATTATTATTATTATTATTATTATTATTATTATTATTATTATTATTATTAAAGTTAGGGTCTATAGAAGTGTTAACAGAAGGGTGCAGATGTCTTTCAGTTTCCCGTCACTGGGAAGAAGGCACAGCTTTTCTCCTCTGCTTTTCCCTTTCTGAATTATATGCTACTCAATGCACACGCACAACCCAAGATAATTCTCTTGCAAAAATATGCACACAAATATGTCAGGCAACGAGCGGAATGTCAACATGGGCATGTTTCAGAAGAATGCCTTACAACTGCATACATTAGTAAAATGTGCACCACAAAAGACATAGAAACTTCTGTGAGTGGGTGGGGGTGGAATCACCTTACAATATTTTACGAAACAAGGTTGGGAAGAAACCACCACCAAGATTCAGAGAATAGCATGAAACTGAGACTGAGAGATTCCCCTATCTGAGAAAGTCAGTCCATCAATTAGCCATGGTTGCATAACAATGCACTATTATTGATGTAATCATTCTGTCCCGCTTCTAGCCTAACTGACCTCCAGTGACTTCAAGGCAATATTAGGTGTCGGTTTTCCTGCCCCCTTTATTTTCACCACAACCCTTTGAGGCAGATCAAAGTGGCACAAAATTATGTCCTGGGTCAATGGGGACTGGAACCTTGATTTCTCAAGACCTAGGCCCATACTCTAACCAATCTGCTAACTGTGTTCTCCCAAATTTTGCTCCAGGCCATTCAAGGTCAAGTACTTTTTCCTCCAGCTTTGCAGCTTTTATTGATGGACAAGAAGTGAGGGCCTGAGGTAGGAGGGGGTCTGAAGTGTGGGTTAATGTTTTGCTTAGCGATTGAGAAATGTCTTATGTGTAAAAGCAAAAGCAAAGTGTTCTGCTTATATACCACCCCATACAACTTCAAGTAGTCTCTGGGCAGTTTTAAAGTTTAATTACAGTATGTGGGCTACACATTGCCCCCCTCCAGCAAGTTGGGTACTCATTTTACCAGATAAAAGGATAAAAGGCTGAGTCAGCTACCTGGGATTGAACCCCAGGTCGTGAGCACAGTTTTACCTGCAGTACAGGCATTTTACGACTGTGCCACAGGGCACCTTCTCTCCTGAAATGAATAATTAAAATTGTAAACCGCCCAGAGAATGCTTGAAGTGCTATCGGGTGTTATAGAAGCAGAACACTTCTGCTTTGGCTTTAACAAATGGATGTGTTGAGATAGATAAAAATGGTTCCTATTTGAATTTTTGGCCCTCTGTAGACAGACCCTGTGCCAATTTGGGGGACTTCCTTTGTGTCTGTGACATCATCGGCGAATCATATGGTCGTATCTGGCCGACGCATCGAAATGGTCATGAGGGCAAAGAATCAGGCAGGGAATAATTCTGAGTAGCCAATGCCCCGCAGACAAAAGGGAGCCAAGTAGCACTGAACTGACACAAAGGGTGCTGAACAGCATGGAGTCAAAACAATGCAAATCAATTCACAGAAGCCACCAAAAATAGCAGAAAACTGGGGGCTTTCCCCCACCATCAAAGGCCACACAAAAAAAGGAACATGAAACAAAGTAAGTAGCATTGGCTCAGATCCCGATTGTTCTCTTTACAGACACAGTAATTCAGAGCCCTCGCTTAGCGTCCCATTGTCTTCCTTGTGCGGTGGCTGCTAATAAAATTTATTAAAACAGCAGGCAATGACAGCAGTAGGCTCTCCATATTCATAAAAGCCCGTGGAAGCTTTCAACTTCTTGAAATTATAATTAAAGAAACAGTAAAATTCACGCTGGCTTTTCCTGAGACCACATTTTCTTCCTTAGACAAGAGAAGCACGGGGAAGTGTCAATCAAATGGCAGCAGCTGTTTCCTCAGCTCTTTTTTGGAGGCTCTACGTATCCTTCTCTGGGAAAGGCTATATTTCCTCTCTCTATCTATCCATTGGGATTTGATCTGGCCCACGGAATAAGCCACTGAGGGGGCTGTTTCCCACCTTGTCGGTGTCATTATGGCCTCGGTCTCACTACCGTTATCTGCGTATCTTGATATGAGGTGTACTATTTTTTCAGGTGGTCACATGATGTTTGATGCGCAGTTAGCACCCTGATGACAGGGGAATATTTTACTTCTCTGCTTCCGTCCCAACTTGCTTATTGCACATCTTTCCCTGTTTTTTTCCCTTGTGGCGAATACCTGCGTTGCAGCCAGGTAGCAGTTTTTCTTCTTAAAATTGATTGTAATTGCAGGTAAAAGCCAGTAAAAATTGTGCCGGTGTGCCAGTATGCCACCAATTCAGTGACATAAATGATTACCAAGGCAGAACTACATGAAGTGGCAGAAAAGGGGGTATGAATCTAATTGGTGCAATTTTTTTGAGGTCACACCTCGTTTGAGGCATTAAAAAGTGTGCATCAATAGCAGAAGTATTTTAACACAACCCCTAGCGGTAGAGATGGGCACGAATCAAAAAAATGGCATTTCGTTTGTCGTTTGTTGTTTAGGGGGTCTGTTTCATTTTGTTTCCGTTTTTCGTGAATTTTTGCAAAAAAATTATTTTCGTTTTCGTTTGTCCATTACCATTTTGTTACCATTTATTTCAATTTTTGTGGGGGTTTTTTAGCATTTAAAGCAGTCCAATGTATTGCCGTAACGAAAATGAAACGGACGACAAAATTTCTGGTGTTTCTGTTCGTTTCGTTTCATTTTGGAGATAAAATTTGTTTGTCGTTTCGTTGCGTAACGAAATGAAAAAACGGAAATGGAAATGAAAAATTGTTTGTTTCGTGCCCATCTCTACCTAACGGTGGTACAAAATACTGCAGTTAAAGTGCGCTTCCGGGGGCGTGGTCGGCCGGGGTACCAAAATACTGCTCTTCGGAATGAAGGCACGATCTTTTGCTGCTCGGTCTTTCGCAGCAAAAAGAGCAGCAAAATCGTCGTGAGACCAGGGCCTATCTCAGTTCCTACTTTAATAGTTGTTTGCTTGCGATGCCTTTTCCATGAGATCTGATGTTTTGACATGATTGTTTGACTGTGCCCATTGAGTCAACCATGTATTTGTTCATTTATAATATCTTTACCCAGCCTTTCTCCTTAAAAAGCAGCCAAGGTGGTTCACCCCATTTAAAAACCATGTTGAAAAGCTAAAAGCAATAAGTATACCAACACTAAAAAAATCAAACAAATGGCACACTAAAAAGGGGGTAACAAGGCATCTAAATATCACATAACAGGTAGACAGTCACTCAGAAAAACCTTGCCCGATGAGAAAGGCCTTTGTCTGCTTGCAGAAGGAATCCACTGATGGGAACAGCCTGGCCTCCAGTGGGAGGGAGTTCCAAAGTCTGGGAGCAGAAACAGAGAGAAAACCTTCTCCTGTGTACCCAGCAAATGCACCGGTGGTGGTGGTAGGACTGAGAGAAAGGCCTCTGTTGATGCACCCAGGCCATTTAGGGCTTTATATGTTAAAACCAACATTTTGAATTGTACCGGGAAACTGATCAGCAGCCAGCAATGCCACTGTAACTGGTTTGTGGTGGTGGTGGTAATGGTGTTATGTGATCCCTGTAATCAGCAAGGCCCACTGGCAAGGGACTTTTGACTCTTACAAAACCACCTCATTCTATGCTTTACAGAGGGCTTCTCAGCAGCGCAATGGTCCTCCAGTTTCTAAGTGCACGGCATTGCAAAACTCGCTGCTGTGACGGGAGGGATGAGGAAATGGTGACTTTCACGGAAATCGCAGTGGGCCTTTCTCCAGGAAACGCTGGACAGATGCCAAATGGCCGGTGTGACAGTGGGCCTGTCATCCAGGAGAGGCCATCAAGGCATCTGAAAAGGGTTGGTGGATGAGTGTCCACCCATCCGACGGCTCCATTAATCAGCGTCGAAAGAGAACGCATCCTGGAAGTTATTTCCGAAATTTGCCAGCGTTAATGCCAAGAAGGAAGGAATCGTTCCATAAAGAGCATTTGGCAAACCATTTTGGAAACTGGAGGATGATGGCTTTTGATGGACAAGGGCCAGGGCCAAAGAGAGGGGAATTCTGATTGTCCGTGTCATTTAAACAAATAACCTGTCCTATCGTTTCTCGTAGAAGGATAATAACATCCATAGTGACATCAAACTACCCTCAGTCATCGTCCCCATGTGGTGTCAAGTCAGTTCTGACTCGCGGGGACACTTTTCAGGGTTTTTCAGGGACAGAATACTGTACTCAGATGTGGTTTCCCTTTCCCTTCTTCTTGGGGGGGTGTCATGGCACTGTGTAGTTTGCCAAGGCCACCCAGGCTGGCTCTACTTTCCTTATTAATTTGTTGTTAGGTACTGCTAAGTTACTTCTGAGTTTTGGTGACCTTATGAATTAATGACCTCTAAAAGAGCATCTCATTAACTCTTGCACACTCAAGGCCAGTCAACCTCAGCCTTCTTTTTCCCCCTGCAGCTTTCTGCTTTTCTTAATATTGCATCACTGCCTTTTCCAGCGAGTGTTGTGTTCTCATGATTATTTATTAATACCTCTAATGGTCCATTCCCCCCTGTCTCGATCAAATGCCCAACCAGAAAATAGAGACAGATTAGGTGAGTTGGGTTGCTGCTCTACGCCATCAACTCACTTCTGATTCAACAACAGCTCCATGAGTGAATGGCCGGGAAAAGGCCTTCCATCCTCTGGTGTGTGTTTTTTCAAACTCTGTGGCTTCCTCTGTTGATCTCATCTATCTCATGTTAAGTCTTCCTCTTCTCCTGTTGTTTCATATCTTCTTAGCCTTCTTCTCTTTTCCAGTGAAGTCACCTCACAACGCCTCGAAAAACATGGTAGCTTCTGTTTGTAATCATTTTTTTAAAAGAAGTGGAATGTTAAACAAAGGATAGTTGAAAGCAACTAAATATATTTTGCGTCTTGGGAGAATTAAAGCTTGCTTTGCTGTAACAGTGAATTTGTGTGTGTGTGTGTGTGTGTGTGTGTGTGTGTGTGTGTGTGTGTGTGTGTGTGTGTGTGTGTGTGTGTGTGTGTGTGTGTGTGTAGGTAATCCAAGAATTTCAGAACCATCCTTCCTCTGTTACAAGGAACTAGAACCAGAAATATGACGGGATCAAAATGGTTCAGGCAAGGACCTGAAGTTAGCCATCTGTCCATAATAAGTCTGAAATGTTATTATACTTTGGTAGCTGGCCAATTTACTTAAGATGTATTTAGTGCAAAACGTTTGCCTCCCATAATGGCTGATCATCAAGGTAACAACACTCAAAATGTCTAAGATCCACTTTTCTTGTAGCCATAGCAACTGGCCGCTTCAGATGAAAGGCAGTCTTGTGGGTAGCTTAATTCATGTCGATGTTTGGCTTGACCATCTCAAAAAATCGATTCGACAAGAAGGGCCACACACCATTTATAACCCCGGTGATCTTTCCTGAGAAATCTCACATATTATCACACTCCTAGACAAAAAAGTCCTCCCAGTTGCAGCAACTTGGGCGGCAGTAGCAAAACGCACAATTCATCTCAGCCTTGTACAGCTTTCGGTGGTCAACCCTGACACACACAACACTGCAAAAGAATAAAATGTAGGACACTTATTTCCACCCAGTTCCCAAGCAGCCTTCTTGTTGAAGTGAAGGACTTTGGTTCAGCCATAATTAAATACCGCTCCCTCACTTTCTAGGGGAATTAGACATGATGAATACAAGGAATCTGATCCTGCCATAACTCATCATTTGCTTCCAATGTTTTTTAAATCCAAAGTTATAAATCAGCAGAAGTGTCCAGATTATTATGAATG